>APFE030871862.1:160721-226788 GCA_000404065.3 Pinus taeda
CCAAAGCTCTGATACCAAATGTTATGAAACCAGCTCAAGAAAAGATAGATCAACGCCTTAGAATTTAGTCTCTTCGAGAGGGCAACCTCCTTTACATTACATAAATGAGCAATTCTTGGATGATTCAAATGAAAATACTTCCTCTCTATATATAGGAGTTTAAGGAGTCATAACATAATCAGAGCCTACATAACAATAATAATGTAAGGGCATAATAATAACAATAAGGGTTACACTAGTAGCATAGGGGCCTAACAAAAACCCTTGGGACACTTCAATTGTGAAGAGTTCACCTATTAAACTTATGATTTCTATGAATATTTAATAATTTCAAGAAAAATTAAACCAAAAAACTTTCCAAACAATCACACTTAAAAACTACTCCTATTTTATGTTAAAATAATTACATATATATATTAATTTATTTATATATAATTATTTTATATAATTAATTTAAATGGTGTTAAAATTTATATAAATTATTTTATATAATTAATTTTAAATGTTTTTAAAAAATTTCTAATTGAAATCATTAAAATATATTATTTAAATTTTTGACTTCAGGATCCCGGCCTTTCAAAAATGTGATAGATCAGTGTCGGGATCCATTCCGAATCGTGGTGGCCAGGCTTTAGTCAACCCATCATCAACGATCTGGTGTCCAGAATCATTTCTTTTTCTGTATTATTATAGGCATAGATGCTAAACATAAGAGTGTATAGGGAAGGACGAAAAAAATCGAAGGATTATTTTAATTCGTAGTTGATGTTTTTAAGGGTAAATGCCAACCATATTTTTTGAAATTGAAACGGTTGAAATTATCGAGATCTTTTATATTTTATGTTTGATTGTTTAGGCTCTAGATTAGTAGAATGCTATAGCTCGCTCTTGATAAACATGTCCAAAAAGCTGTAATTGAATATTGTATGCGATTCTTCAGGTGGGGAAAGAAATGTATTGTTTTGTTTAAAGGTATACCTAGCGTGAAATTCTGTTGAGGAAAAGCATTGTGAATTTTCGTTTGTATTTTGCATCTTCGCTGCTATCTTTCTTGATTGTGCTTGTGACATTTTTTTGAGGTTTATTCCTAAATAATTGTATTTATGTATTTTTTTTGAAGGTTTAAGTTTGAAAAATATATGAAGAATTTATTTATCAATATTTTATTATTGATAATGAATGATTGTAAATTCGTATTTAAGTTTTTTATAATAAATAAAAAAATTTGAAAAAATAATGTTGGAGGACACTTGGTTGAAAGAGATAAGATTGCAAATTGGTGATGTATATTAATTACTCAGTGTTAAGTATTAAGTCCTAGGCATCTAATTTGAATGATTAGATTAATTGTGAATTATGGAAATTGGTCAATTTATTACTTCCCTAAAACACAAAATGTTGTCTTTGTAGTGGGAAGTAAAACTCATTTATAAGCTAGTAACTACTTGCTACTTATTGGTGAGGTGAAGGTAGTTACCAACTACCAAAATGAGTGGTAAATGGGTAAAATGCTATGTTACCAGGAAACGTGGGTTGGGGATGGTAACAAGGACGGTGACGAGGATGACATTTTTTGAAACAGGGTGCATGGGTTCGTCGAGTAATATAATAATATTAAATTTTAATAATTAATTTTATAAATTATAATTAATAATATATATGAAATTTGAATTTGTATATTTTTCAACTTTAAATAAGAAAACTTTAATCATTTAAACATGTACATCATTGAACATTCAACATTCACATTGAAATTTCAAAATTTATAGCTTGATATCAAGTGCAAATTCAAATTGGAGTTTAACTGTTCAATTTTTACATGTTAATAAGAATCATGAATTGTGATATATGTCTATTGTCATACTACATTCAAAATTTGCCTTAAGGCATCTCCAAACATGAACTAGGAAATTTTAAAATACTAAAATGAAAATAGCTAAAGCCTAATGAACAATGGCTTCCTCAAGCCATGTTATCAACATCCATGTCACCAACATCACTTAGATCTTCAACTAGCATGCTCTCCAGGTAGGAATCACTCTCATTTTGAGGCTCTTGCTCATCCATAGTAATTGGAGGTAGCTCAATAAGGCCATCTGGTTGTATCTCTTCGTCCACACACATAGCATCATTGTGTGTTGGTCCCATCTCTTGAAAGGACCCCCCTTGTACCCAGGGTCTTTTTGAGATATTAAATGAAGTGTGCTATGAATGTACACTAAGTTCTCTACCTTATTTGAGCCCAACCTATTTCTCTCTTTGAATGAATAAAGGCATAAGTACTCCAATTCCTCTCACAAGATGAAGAACTAGTTATCTGAAATATTAGGGGAAGGCTATTAAATTAATTAAAAATTTAAAAATAAAAACTAAAACTAAAATGAAAATTTAAAATTTAAAAGTTAAAATTAATTTCCTATATTTAATGAGAAATTTTCAAATTCTGAATAAGATGAGGAACTCTAAACTAGCTACTTGTCAAAGTAACCGTATGGCAAATTGTTGCAACTCAGGAGCATCAACAACATGAAGCCACCACCAATCAATTGGATCCTTCTTCTTGTGTCTATTTGCCAAAGATGCATGTGAACCAAAGACACCTCAGCCAAATGAAAATTGGGAAAACTGAGATCGTATGTCAGAGGCTTCTTCTGTACTACCTTAAATTTTTTTGACATCGTTCAAGAATCCTTTGAACACCTCTCTATCTTGGGATGGAGGCCCCTTTCCTGTTGTGGGATCATACCATTTTGGATTAACTGCATAAGCTGCCATATGAAGAGGGGTGTTCAGTTTATTCCAATGCCTATGTATAAACTCTTTCAGTTGTGGCCATAAAGTATGATCCTTCCTATCTGTGATGGTTTGGATCCTCTCACATAGGGAGTCCATGTTCTCATAAATCTCACCTAAACATGGACCATCTGCATAGCGGATCATATCACAAATTGGTTCTATAATTTCCACAACAAATTTGGCATCAACCCAAAAATTATCATTCAAAATCAACCTCTTCACCTCCAAAACCGCATCTGAGGTAGATGACCTCCACTGTTCCCACATGTCATTGACCACTGTGGCAAGATAAAACCTTCTCCATCTCCACAAGTTGCCTAAGTAAAATGTGGTAAGTTGCAAATCTGATATCTGCTGGTTTAAGAAGCTCCATTTTTGCATGCTTGTGGTAAATGGCTTGTGACTAATGATTGTTGCATATAAACATTTGAATTTTGCGGCCATTTTCAATTAATGCTTGAATCCATTCAATTTTCCCAATGTCTTTCAATGCATTATTCAAAGAATGCACTGCACATGGTGTCCAAAAAATATGCCTGGGTACATCAAGGACAAAATTAAAATATTAATAAATCAAAATGTAATCAAGGACTAAAGTTAAAACAAATCAAATTTGTACTCAAAATTAAAAATGTAATCCATGTAATTTAAATAGAAGATAAATCAAACTTGAAAGTTGAAACTTGTGACTTACTTGTACTCTTTCTGAACCATTGCCCCTGTTGCTTTGCACATTGGAGCTGCATCAGTGATAACTTGAACGACATTGGATGGCCGCACCTCTGCAATGTCATCACATAATTGGTCTTTTAAGAACATAATGTTCTTTTCTTGACCAAAACAATCAATGGCCCTAAGAAAATAAAGGCCAGACATGGAAGAGACAATGATGTTTATTAATGGACGATTCCTACAATCAGTCCATCCATCCATGACAATTGAGCATCCATCTACACTCCAAGATGCCTATCTGTGTCTATTGTCTGCATAGTGGATCATATCACAAATTGGTTCTATAATTTCCACAATAAATTTGGCATCAACCCAAAAATTATCATTCAAAATCAACCTCTTCACCTCCAAAGCTGCATCTGAGGTAGATAACTTCCACTGTTCCCACATGTCACTGACGACTGTGGCAGATAAAGCCTCCTTCATCTCCACAAGCTGCCTAAGTAAAATATAGTAAGTTGCAAACCTAGTATTTGCTGGTTTAAGAAGCTCCATTTTTGCATGCTTGCGGTAAATGGCTTGTGACTGATGATGGTTGCATATAAACATTTGAATTTTGCGGCCATTTTCAATTAATGCTTGAATCCATTCAATTTTCCCAATGTCCTTCAATGCATTATTCAAAGAATGCATTGCACATGGTGTTCAAAAAATATGCCTGGGTACATCAAGGACAAAATTAAAATATTAATAAATCAAAATGTAATCAAAGGCTAAAGTTAAAACAAATCAAACCTTTACTCAAAATTAAAAATGTAATTCATGTAATTTAAATAGAAGATAAATCAAACTTGAAAGTTGAAACTTGTGACTTACTTGTATTCCTTCTAAACCATTGCCCCTGCTGTTTTGCACACTGGAGCTGCATCAATAATAACTTGAACGACATTGGATGGCCCCACCTCTGCAATGACATCACATAATTGGTCTTTTAAGAACATAATGTTCTTTTCTTGACCAGAACAATCAATGGCCCTGAGAAAATAAGGGCCAGACGTAGAAGAGACAATGATGTTTATTAATGGAGAATTCCTGCAATCAGTCCATCCATCCATGACAATTGAGTATCCATCTACACTCCAAGATGCCTTCAAGGGTGCCGTTGCCTTCTCAAGACAAGCTTTCTCCTTGTCCACCAATACAGTTCGGAGCTTCTCATAATCAGGAGCTTTATACCCTTGAGGTCCATCATTAATAGCATGAACCATTTGCTCAAAATAGGGAGAACGAGCTGCATTGAAGGGGAATGCCGCATGCAAGAAAAAATCTTGCTATTGCAAGATCAACACCCTCCATACCTTTCACATCAAACATGTCATAAAGGCCACCAAGTTTAGGCTTCTTGCATGTTTGACTGGTAGTGCTTTTTGATGCTCTAAATAGCATTGGCACATACTCATTATCAACTTGAACTTCATCATCAGATGGTAATTCTTCTTCATTTGAATCATCATTTTCATCCACATTGTGACATGGCCTAGGGATTTCTTTGCTTGCCTTACCATCAACTTTTTGTTGCTCTCTTTGTGTACTAGGGAGTCTAGTGGGATCATTTGAGTCTACAGTGCAAACATCAACACTCTTCCTTGGTATCTGCCTAAACTGAGCTTTAACTCTGGTATTGCTCCCTTTCCATTCAAGCTGACATAAAGTGCATTTTATTGTTGCTGTCCCCCTAACACCTTTTGGAGGTTTTTGCCTATCCACATATTTCCAAAGTGGATATTGTGGATTTGATGAAGACATTTTTTATTTTGCAAATTTTGAAAGACATTTTGAATCTATTTAACAAAATTCAAGGTAAAAGTTATGTTAATAGATGCTAATAATAATTATTAATGGGAGACTAAGCTATATTTTATGACAACATAACATTCTTTTTTGTGTAACCATGACAGCTATGTGAGAGAGTTCACGGCTACTACTAAAACTGAGGATACATACTAGGATACTGCGTGCATGAATGTTTATGCTACTTATTTCAAACATAAAACAAGAATTTACATGTAACATTATAAGATGTCTAATGCCAAAGCATCAAGTCCAACATTTACTTAAGAAATCAAAGTATGCTAAGAAGAAGTATTGACTGTATTGTTGTACATTGAGAATGTTTCTTCAAAATGAAAGATAGCATATTTCATCATTCATGCAAAAGGAGTTCCATGTTAAATATGCTTGGGCTCCATTGGTGAGTGTTCATATGGTACTTAAGATGTACAATCAATGTGGTGATCCTGCTTTCCACTTTTTTAGTCTACACCCGCATTTCTGTAGCAGTTAACAATACGTGAATTTCGTAGATAGAGCTTGCAAAAATTCTATTTACTTGGGCAATAAGATAAAATTAGATTGGAAAATTTTATGAATGTCTAGCAAATGACCAAAAGATATGACACTGGAACTAAAAATTACAACCAATGATGTCAAATATGTAGGGATGCCATAAGAAACCCCCAAAACATAAAGCAAAAAACAAGAAGATCAAGTGTAATAAACGAAATGGATCAAATTAGAACTCGGAAAACAATTACAAAAATCTTAAGAATAAAATGGAATCATGTTAGCCCATTGAAACCTACTTTACTATGCCCCTTTTCCTCGAATCCTCTCCAGACTTCTCTTTCGGTGAACACAAAATTAGTACACATCCGCAGACTGTGTTTATTACGAACTATAAGAAAATAAATAGCTCCCAAAGTGTACCACTGGTAGTCACATTTTTGTTCCAATGGAACCAACATAATGTTGGTTTAGTACTCCAGGAATCTGATGACTGTCAGGCAGTAATTGCAGAAGCTACATCAGTTCACATCCCATCATCAAATGTTAATTTGAGTGGGTTCATTCAAAGTTGACAAGATACAGGGCTGGACAACAAGGCAAAATGTGCAAAGGAGCAGTAATCCTGCACTCACTAGCCAAGTTAAGCTAATCATAATTAATGTTTCATATTACGCGTAAGTGCATTGAGATACATGAATGGACAAAACCCCGCACACACAAATTAATAAATACAACACTATGACAATTTCCAACATTTCTCACACTGATCTATTGATAAATATCAAATTACGGGAATAAAAAAAACACCAACCACACGGAACCACAATACAAAGAAAGTCACTGCACAGAGAAACAAAATATACATAGATGATAGAACGCTTCACAGAATAAACATATGCAACTTCCAAGAAAACCTGAACAACAATGTCTCTTCCCGACGTCTCCCCTGCGCAAACACCAGCTCAAACTGCCCGACGTCTCCCTTGCGCAAACAACATCCTCTGCCAGCGGCTGGTGATGGAACAGTCAAATGCCTAACGCCTAATGTCACTGGTGCTCTGTTTGTCTAAAGGTGCCATAGAATCTGTCCACTGCCGCCGGAAACGGGTAAACGGAACAACTGAACCAAAAACAAAAATGAAATTTGATGGTTGTGGGTTAGTTAAAAGTTTAGGTTTTAACTTTTAATTTTTTGACATTTGTTAATAATAAATATCATATTATTAATTTTTAAATTTCAATAAAAAAAAATTATTTGAAAATTAAAATTTTCAATATAATTTTTTTCTGAAGAACCCAAAGAACCCAAACCGAAGAACCCAACGAACCAATTAAAAGAAAATAACCCATTTTTTTTGTTTGTTTAGAGAATCCGGTTCTTATGGGTTCTTCTGAGAAAAACCCGTACCCGAATCCGGTACTTAGGGATGGGTTCAAGAACCCCATCCCCAGGTTCGGGAACCCATGCAATATAGGTAAAATGATTTATGTTATTTTTGTCTTCTTGTTGGAAAAAAAATCACATGGCCTTGTTTGGAGAGACTAATGAGTAGCAAGTGAATAGGACAAAACATAAATTAATTTTCAGATCTATGCTCGAGAGGATACATTATGGGAAAAGTATCAAAATTGGGAGGCACCGAGTCCTCTGATATTAGTTTTTTAAACAATCATTTCAAGTTGGTTTCTTTACCATAGACTTCTCAGAAAAATGCTGTTATATTTTGTTTACATTCATGAAAAATTTGTTTTTAGTAATGAAATTAAGATGACAAAAATAACTTCGAACAACCAGATTTTTCTAATTGATGCTTAATAAAATGGGTGATAATAAAGAAGGAATTAGTAAAGTTGATGTATGTTGATAATATTTACAAAATTTTATCACTGTGTTGATAATGGTACTAAAACCATATCAATGTTTTTATGAGATCTTCATATTTGTATTTTAGAAGCTTTAGAGATCCAAAACTATTCTACTAGCTGTAATACAGAATGAAAAATTTGAGTCAGAAAGAACCATATAGCAAATTAAAAATTTCAAGTATAGACTAAGTTCTTCCTTTGTGTAATGGAAGAATCATATATATATAAGTTCTAGGCTTGGACGTAGTTTTTTTGGAAGAGAAAGTAAGGATAAAAATACTGTAAAAATATTAGTCAAGTCTTATGAAAAAAGACTAACTAATATGATATATGTCAATAATTAATTTTAAATAATAAGTATATTGTATGTAAAAAGGTATTGTTTTTAAAACAATGTCAAAACTAAAAAAATCATTATTTAGTAGAGATAAACACTACAAGAGTGAACATCTCACTTTGAGATAATGATACAACCAAAAGTCCTAAATAAATGCGGAGAAGTGTTAAACATGTTGAAATGATAATTAGTAATATAATAAGAATCAAATGCATCGAAAAAAGCTAATAATAGTAAAAGATTTTAGAAGTACATAAATAGGATTTTCTTTTCAATTAAAATTGTCTACTTAATTTGATGATAAAACAACTAGAAGTTCTAAATAAAGATAGAGAAGTGTTAAACTTGTTGAAATGACAACTAATAATATAATAAGAATCAAATAATCAAATGCATAAAAAAAAAAATTAATAAAAAGATTTCATAAGTGTATAAAGAGGATTTGCATTTGAATTAAAATTGTATACATAATTTGATGATAAAATCACTAAATGGAAAATTGCTATATAATAGTTTGGGTAAAAATAATTGACTATATTATTATAGTCAGTTAGAAATACACTCAAGAAGATGTGTATAATTAAAAAGAGATAGGCAGGCGTAGAGACATCAAGGTCACAATCTTCTAGAAGTAGAAGTGCAAGCTTATAAATACATGTAAAATTTATTAAAAAAATATAATAGAAGTTTGGCATTGAAGTCATGAACACAAGAACCATGTATAGGGAGATCCGAAGTGGTAAAAGAACCAAACGTCCTGAGAGTCACAGAAGAAAATCAAAATTGGCAATATTGAAGGAAAAAGAAAACCGAACTAGTGTGTAGAGGAATTACCTCCACAGACACAAGGAAATAGAATTAATATTTAATATATAATTATAACAATGGTAAAAATGACAAATAATAATGGTGTAAAAGAAAAAGAACTAGGAGTTGTCTCATAATGACCTCGACAAGGAATTCAAACCCCGCATACTTCATAGAAACTGTAAAGAAACATATATATATTAGTACAGAGATGAAAAACCTTTAAATTACAATTGAAAAGAGAGAATATATATACTTATATATAGAATACAAAGCTAAATGTTTGTGGAAACATTGTATACAATGTGGCCACAGAGTCTCTACAGACAAACAAAAAAATAATGATGTACAGTGATGGAGTATGACTAATGTTCACTGTAGATAAAATTTTAAGAATAATAAACCCTAAAAGAAAATCAAATAAAGCAATTACACCGTCAAACAGGTGTCTAGGTATACAAGGAAATTAGCCATGAAAGTAAATACTTGTTACAATTATCCCAGCAAGGTTTTTTATTGATAAACCATATAGGATTAGGATTTCTATTAAAGAAATCTAGCTGTGATGAAATGCAAACCCATAATGACACAATAGGAATAAAAATTAAAATATGTGAAAATATGTATATACGTAACCCTACTCAAATTAAAAGAGAATAAAATCCCTTTGAAATAATGAACGTAAATGTAGTTACAAGAATTGCAAGAAAGACACCAAACACTGAGAATTTCTCAAACCATGAACATTTATTTCATTCCCTAAAAGAAAAATAACTTGGGGTTTAACTTGGGTTTTTTATCAATTGTGAAAATTTCATCTGTCACAACAATTGGAAATTATTTTTCTAATTGTTAATTTATTTAACAATAAATTTGCAATTTGCTACGGCAAATATCAAATAATTCACAGTGATTTTCACAAAAAAATACTGTGGAAGAAAACGAGCACTGGAACCTGAGAAAATACTAGCACACACACAATAAAAATAACACCGTTATTTTTGGACAAATGTCTTTGGGAAAACCCAACTTGGGAAAACTGGTGCAGCAGTTGAGGATTTTTATTACTATGCAGTAATGAAATTCTGAGTACAATCGATGGATGCCTAATTGGCAATCCAAACAATAAGAAAATTTGGCCAAAATTATTTAAGGAAATTACCCTTCCTCCACAAGCAAACCCAACACAACTTTCCTTCAGAAACTCGTACTCCTGGAACCCTCACATTGGCCTTTGCGCAATGCTTATGCTGGCCCTATGACGTCTAGCCCGGAACTGCCTTTGATGAAGTCGTTCTGCTTGTCTCTACTGAGGAAATCGCTTCCCCAACACTCTGGAATCTCTGTCTAGCCTTTGGAACTAAAACCAATTTTTCCTAAAGCCAAATCGAATTACTCTTCTGAAGCAATTGCGTAGTCTTCTACATTTCCTCACTCGGAATAATTCAACCTCCTTGCTGCTGCCTCTCCGGATCTGGAAAACTTCCTCTGGATCACTGTCCCTGCGCCTCATTGTCTCTGATTCCTCGCTAAAGCTCAAACTCTAGCAGTTGACTGTTGCTACTCTGGAAAATTGAATTTTCCAAGTGTCTCTGGTGTATTCTCGATCACCACATCGATCCCTTCTTATATCTTCCTATTTGGACTCCAGTGGCCAAGATTAGATCTTAATTGATGGCTCATATCATTTTTGAATTGATTCGTGTGGGTTTCTAGAGAATTCTCAACTTGACTTAATTAATTCTGATTAATTAACCAGTGTTCTTAAATTTAGACTTAAGAAACATTTAAAAATTGGTTAATAATCTAATTAAGTCATTTCTATGTAGAATTTCCAGGAACGATTTATGGGTTTTGGATATCTCATGTATTCTAGTCTCTCCACCAAATTTCGTGGCTAGAACACATCCGATGCTAAAAACTAACACTCTCTCTTAGCGTGGACTGTGTTCTCTCTACTGTTGCACATCCTGCCACAACACCCTATCTCTGTATCTCCTCTAGTCACGTTGTTGATGTTTGGCTTCTGTTGCCCACCAACTATTGCGCAACGCTGATGCTGTGTCTGTGCTGTTGCTGGCATTGCCATACTGTGACCAACTCTGCATCTACACTGCAACTCCCTCTCATCTATTGCTGCTACAACTACAACTACTATAACTGAGAAGCATCCTAAATACTGAATCAACTGTGTTCAGTATGATGCATCTATCTCCCGAGTCTCTGACTGCTACTAACATCTGCACTGCCATTGAAGAATTTGCGTTGATGCCAACTCTGCACTAAGCCATCATCTTTGCTGTCAACATTGCACTACGCTCCTCAACATTTGATTGCTACTAGTTTGCAACTGTCACTCTGGTACTGACTGCATCAACTGCCACTGATCCAGCCTGCTACTGAACACTGTGGGCCCTTGTAGCCAGGTAATGATCTATGAGGTGGAATCCTCAAGGACTTTGCCCAATCTTTGTAGCTCTTTGGGGATACAACACCAAATCACCCCACCTTACTCCTAGAGGTATATCTGCGAACACCGGACGTAGCAAACTCTTTCTCTAGCTTAGAGGAAAGCTTGTCTATTTCTGCTGAGGCTACCTGCTGGTCCTGCTTATCCTTCTTCTTAAGAGGACACTAGGTATTGTGGTGGCCAAACTCGCCACATCTGAAGCATTTGACCTTTGATAGGTCCTCCTTCTTCTTCTCCCCTTGCCCTTGATTGGGACCCTTCGATGCAAGGGTCACATTATTCTCTTTCTTCTCACTCTTCATGACCTTGCTGCTGCTACCGCTGATGGTGCTCTTTACTAGAGCTCACCTCAACTCCTCTTATTGCAGATCGACCCATATTTTGTCCCAACTATGTAATGTGTCTTTGCCCAAAATACTTTGGACAAACACTTGCCAGTCCTGTGAGACACTATTTAGTGCTAATCATACAAGCTCTGTGGGTTGGGGCACCTCCCCAATGATTGCTAACTGATCTCGAACCTCCTGAATTTGAGTGAGGAAGGGATCTACGCCTTCATCCTTCTACATCCTGATGGTTCTCAGCTTCTCTTGGAAAAACATCTTTCGTTGCTTGGAAGAACTTTGATATAATGTAGAGAGAGCTACCCACATTTCCTTGGCAGCATTCTTGCCAGAAATATGTGAGACTATATGATCTTAGATTCCATCCAAAATCATTCGTTTTGCCTTCGTCATTTGCTTCTTGTACTCGTTGAGTTGATCCGCATCTTGGGGAACTACTACCACCTTGTCCACATAGGCTTTCAGGCCATATTCATCTAGAAGGAAGGACATTCTCGCTTTCCAGATGACATAGTTGGAGGCTCCCTCCAACCTATCATGATCGCTAAGATGACATAGTTGTGGCCATCTCAAATCTGTTGAAAACTCCCTCTTTTCCTCTGCTTGGCTGCTGGTTCTTCTATATGCACTCCCTTCTGGAGTGAGAAAGATCTGCACTCAGCTATTGCCAATCTACTGTTGGAAAAATTAGATTTCTTGGCTATAAACCCTCTGAGACAAAATTTCCCTCTGTTGTGTGTGCTTTTCTCTTCCACCCGACACAGATTCTGCTGTTGCAAAACCCTCTACGTTCAACCAGAAATCTGCGCAACGAAATTCTTGAGTCGCCGCTGCTCCCTATGACTGCTGGAATCACAATCCCTGGCAACTTGACTTTTTTGCAACCCTGCAACTGAAAATCAAAATTTTGCCCCAGTAATTTGGCCTGCTTGTCAATGGATTGTGCTGCCTCTAGAAGTTTCGATCTGCTGTTCCCACTTAACAACGAAATTCCCTTCTCCGCTTTTGAGCTTCTCCGCTGATCACTCACACTTAGATACCATGTCAAAATTTCAAAACAGAAATCTTATTGCATTAACTAGAAATTGTTCTTCTAATTGTTAATTTAATTTAACAATTTAGTTGCTCAGACAAGTAACGAATAATTCACTATTGCAAACTTCACAAAAAAACTATGGAAGAAAAATAGCGCTGAAATCTGAGAAAATACTAGCACACACAATAAAAATGACACTGTTATTTTTGGACAATGTCCTCGGAAAAACTCAACTTGGGAAAACCTGTGCAATAGTTGAGGGATTTTATTATTATGCAGCAGTGAAATTCTGAGTACAATCTATGGATACCCAATTGGAAATCCAAACAGCAAGAAAATATTGCCAAAATTATTTAAGGGAATTATCCTTCTTCCACAAGCAACCCCAACACAATTTTCCCTCAAAAAATCATCCTCCTGGAACCCTCATGCTGACCTTTTCGTAGTGCTTACGCTGGCCCTATGACGTCTAGCCTAAAACTGCCTCTGATGAAGACATCTGCCTGTCTCTACTGAGGAAATCGCTTCTCTGGAACTCTGAAACCTCTGTTCGGCCTCTAGAACTGAAAACAATTTTTCCTTAAGCCAAATCGAATTGCTCTTTTTTAGCAACTACACAGTCTTCTGCACTGCTGCACTAGGAATAATTCGGCCTTCTTACTGATGCCTCTCCGGACCAAGAAAACTTCCTCCGAATCACTTTCCCTGCCCCTCAATGTCTTTGCTTCCTCATTGAAGCTCGAACTCTCCAGCAACTGACTGCTGCTACTCTGGAAAATCAAATTCTCCAAGTGTCTTTGGTGTATTCTCCATCATCACATTGATCCCTTCTTATATCTCCCTGTTGGGACTGCAACAACCAAGACTAAATCTTAATCGAAAGCTCAGATCATTTCTAGATTGATCCATGTGAGTTTCTAGAGAATTCTCACCTTGACTTAATTAATTTTGATTAATTAATCAGTTTTCCTAAGTTTAGACTTAGGAAACATTTAAAATTTGGTTAATAATCTAAATAAGTCATCCCTATATGGAATTTCCAAAAACTATTTATGGGTTTTGGAGATATGATGTATTCTAGCCTCTCCACCAAATTTCGTGGCTAGAATACCTCTGATGCTACAGAAACTAACATCAGTTACCCTCAAATTGTTACATGAAGCTACTAAGCTATTTTTCATTGCCAACACATGACTAAAAACCAAATGATGAGACTTCAAATATATCCACAACCAAGAATTGACAATGACCTTGTTGAAATATTTTATGCAAACCAAAATGTTACAAACATATATGAGGTCATATAATAATGTATTCTGTGTTGATTTGTGGTAGCATCGGATGTGCTCTAGTCGTGAAAATTGGTGGAAAGGCTAAAGCATATGAGATCTCCAAGACCCAGAAATTGTTTGGGGAAATTCCACCCAGATGGAGAGATATTAAAATAATTAATATTTTTAATGGGGTTCCACAGTCTAAACTTAGGAAAATTAAAATATTAATGTGTATTAATATAAAATGGGTGAGAAAGTTTTGAATAACGAGAATCAAGCCAAATATAATCTTAGCTATTGATTAGGAACTTAATTTTGGTCGTTGAATCATCAACAGGAAAAGTATAAGAGGAGGCTTAAGGGTCAGTGGGAGACACACCAAGTTGATCAAGAATTCGATTTTCTGGGGCAGGGTTTGCTAAGAAATCGAGTTAGTGATTTGTTTCAACGAGGGGCAGTTCGGTAGAAGGTCGAGAATGCATATCAAAGAGGCAAAGAAACTGTCAGAGAGACAACATAGAGCCTTGGAAGGTTGATGCAGAGGCAACTAGGATTGACGCAGAGGCTGAGGAGGCCAACGCAGGTGACGCAAAGGGCCAAGACGCCGACACAGAAGCAACAGAGGCTATGCAGAGGCTAGCAAAGTCGACACTGGGCTGAAGAGGTAGCGATGAGGAACTTTCGTGGGGCAGACTGGGAGATGAGAGGCAGACACAGAGCAGAAGAGGGTGATGTAGTTCCTGGAGGGTGACGCAGTTCCAGAGAGAAGTTTGGAGCAACTTTCGCTGTCCAGCTAAGGAATTGTCGAAGTTGTTGTGGGATCAATCATTCGGTTGTTCATCAACCAAAATATCTGTCTCTGAGAGGTACTTTTACCAAGGAAATTCTATGAAGGGTGAGCCAATTTTGACACTCTAGTTGTATTAAGAAAACTGCATAATAATAAAACTCTCATTTCTACTGCAACGGTTTTCCCACATTGGATTTTTACGGGGATGATTGTCCAAAAATAACGGTATCCCTTGTGTGTTTGTCTTAGTTATTTCAGTTGTTGATCTGTATATGTGTTAAGGCTGCATTTGTGTTTATTTCGGTATTTATATTTATAAATAACTTGTTAATGGAAAGAACAAGTAAAAGATAATAAACCAAATAATGCAGTGGGTATTTCTGATGTGTCCGACTTAGAAATTTCAACGTTTTGATGAGATAACTACAGATGAAAAATTAAAAGTATAATTCTAAGCGTATAAATTTGTATCGATGAAGAGAAACTTTCCCCGAAGGTGAAAACCTTGAACTATTGAAATAGAATACTCTCTAGATGCATAAGGAGAATTAGTAACACTTTGAAGAATTAATAACACACTTCCGTGAACTATTGAAATAGAATACTCTCTAGATGCATAAGGAGAATTAGTAACACTTTGAAGAATTAATAACACACTTCTGTACTATGTAATGCAAAAACCAAGTGGTCAACCTTGGATTAAAGTCGAATTGCAAAGCTTACAAAGCCTCGTCCGCACAAAGTCGAAATAAGAGAATGACCAGTGAAAATGACAGACTAAGGTAGTCATCAAGTTTACACAATAACCCTAATTAGTATGAACCGTTGATCAAGTCTTAATATATCACCATCGTAGATCTTAGGGTTTCCATCTATAATCGTGTTGCAAACAATTGTTCAACACATGGAGTAGATTGAAGTATGACGAAGGTTGGGGAAGCACTTCGCTAAAGTTAGAGTTACATAAATATATACCACATACATTTGTTGAATATCATTTAAAACAACTTATATATGAACTTATATAAACATCATAGTATACCATGGGCAACGCTTATAAAAGATTGGTACATGCGGTTTTATGTTAAATTTGATGTCATTGATCATTATATGTGACCAAGGTCGGAGGTCGGGGTTCAGGATTAAAACACTTTTCGTCAAAGTTTACTACACGACTAAGGTCAGGTCTGATTATGATTTCACTGACTATTCCCACTCTTGGATGGTCGTCGGATTTTATGTAAAATGTTATTCATATATATATATATATATATAAAAGGCTATTATAAATAGTAAAAGTATATGCTTTGTAATATAAATTAGCAATAGAACCAGTATGTAAGTCTGAAAGCCGTAACGAAATTCAAGACCCAAATACATTTACTTTAAGATATAGAATAAAATGGTTATTTTGAGTGGCTAAGAAATAGTATATTATCAAGGATGTCGTTGAAAAGATTATAATTGTATAAAAGTGCTAATGCCCTTGATTTACTTTTTGTAAAAATCTAATTTTTTAAAGGATGTATTAGGGGTATGTCACTGCCCTCCCATATTGTTTGCTAGTTTTTGTCATCCCATTGGTTTGTCCACTTTTTCATCAATTTTTGTTTGAAAACTTAACCTTGCATTAGAATGGAGAATGCGTTTTGTAGTAGCCCTACAACTGGAAAATCACAAATTGTCTTTTGAATCAATTGTTGACGTTTCATGTTTATCTATATCCCGCATGGTTATATATGTACAATTAAAACTAGTTATCGTGTTGTTCGTGATGTGATGTGATGTTTGAACAGGGTTATGGCCTAACTGAATCTTGTGGCATTGCAACAATCACATTACCAAAAGAAGGGAATCGTCACTTTGGATCGGCAGGAGCATTAGTTCCAGGACTTGAAGCAAAAATTGTAAATCTGGAAACAGGGAAGCCTCTCCCCCCTAATCAGCGAGGAGAAGTGTGGCTTCGTGGGCCCAATATTATGACAGGTAGATGCATTTCGAACTTGTATTTTCACATCCATATTGTATTTTAAATTTTAATTAAAGGCTAGTGATGAAATGATGGATCTGGTCTTTCATGTTTTTTATATTTTTCTATTTTCTTTATCACTTTTCCTTCTTCTCAGTTATCTATTTCTATGTTCAACCTTGCTGCGCAGCTGTATTAAAGATGTTTGGAATATATACTGAACCGTTTTCTCAGCATCTGCATGGTGAAATGTTAATGCTATAATTATGAGTTCTGCCAATTTCTATTTAAGGATTTTTAGTGTAGAGTGTTACGTTTGTCTTAAAAATTTTGCCGTTATGGTCAAGACTTTATAACAGTTCCCTTCTTACAATAACGAGGACAAAAGCTTTGAGCCTTTGACATAGGAGAGTTTTTGTCCGTTTCTTTGTATATCTTATCAAAATCTGCTACATGTCTTTATTCTATGTTGTGTTGCAAAATAACACTGGGCAAATTGCTTGATAATATCAAAGCTGGATGCATTTCAAGTGTTATTC
The DNA here is from genome assembly GCA_000404065.3 of Pinus taeda. NCBI lineage: Eukaryota > Viridiplantae > Streptophyta > Pinopsida > Pinales > Pinaceae > Pinus > Pinus taeda. Next base: position 177,968 of record APFE030871862.1, read on the forward strand.
AATATTTGAACTTGCTTGAATTACGCTTACATATATATCACATGATGTGTTCCTCTGCATTGCAAGTGCTATTCGATATTTGAACTTGTTTTATATAAATTACGTTTACATATATCACATTATGTTTTCCTCTGCAGCAAACACTGTATTGTGTTTTATTTTTTAATTGCGTAATGAACAATGGTAATAAATGTTATAATTTTTTCACTACCCAGAGCACTATATACGGAAATGGTACCTCTTTGTTCTTCACATCTCGACACTTCATTATTTTTCATTTCTTTTGTTCTGGCTTCTTTTCATTTATTTTTCAGTAATGTAAACACTGTTTTCCAAACTATGGTTAAGGTCGTAACGATAGATTGCACTATTTAAGAATGAAAAATTTCATAAGAAACAGGGGAAGCAGGGAAGAGCTTCATTAAGTAAATAAGTGCAAACATGAAGTGCATGTACACCTTTTTGCCTTTTGCAAAGCATATGTTTTGTTTTTTAATGGTATAAAGACTTTGTACCAAAAGGATTTGGAAGTGCAAACGGTCATTAGTTGCAATTCTTAGGTATTTGTCAGGTTCAAGTTAATGTTACCGAATCGGTATGCCCTTCAGGGTGGATCCATGGATCCCCGGATGTGAGAACCTAGGCTCGTGCGTTATTTGCTGCAACATTAATATGAGACAATTATTATAATCTCTTTATGAGTGTATCTACCATGTTGTGTGTGCACAATAAAATTAAAATGGTATTAAAGAGGGACCATGAGACTCTCATCACCCTGTGAAAGGCTGAGTGTCAGGTCCCGAGTTGGCACCAAGGCCAATGGGTGCCCATGATGGGCCATGCTCACTTGGTGGCGAAAAACCGACTTGGAGGTGTGACAGGCATGCCTATGCGACGAGTGCGCCCACATGGGGGAGAGGCGCCCAAGTCCACATAGGGGCAATGTGCATGAGAGTTGGAGCGAATTCCTTGGGCACGCCCACACAAGGCAGGGTGCAGGGCGAGATGTAACGAGCACGACACAAGGGCGCGCTCACCCACACAAGTAGTATAGCAGAAGACACATGAGGGAGAGTGCTCGCCTATAACAGAGTAGCCAAGGGACGTGCAATGTGATGGGTAGGACGTAGTGGCCAAGGGAAGTGCGACACGATGGGCAGGACGTAGAGGCCAAGGGAAGTGTGATGCGATGGGTACATGAGTTTGCGATATCATAGGGTGAGTTTGCAATAACACAGAGTGCACGAGTTTGCGATATCGCAGGGTGAGTTGAGGGGCGCCCGCATAAGAAGTAAGGTTGGATCAACTTTGTGAAGGGTCGTTGGCCCACATAAATAGAAGGGCAAGGACACATATAACTAAAAGAAAGACATTCGACCAAGCAAGCATCCAAGCAAGCAAGTTCGTACAAGAAGTAATATCGCAGAAAAGGGCGAAGTCTGAGATATGCATAAATGTAAAGGGTGTGATATTGCAAATCGTAGGGCGCACATTGTAGAATTTGAGAACGCAACTAAGGCACGTCGCAGAAGGAGGATAGCTCGCCCAAGCGAGCTGGTTTTTGGGTAGGGCTGAGGGTTGGTTTACTGGGTTGTTGGGGTGCCTATTCTGGGGTATCCGTTGGGCAAGGTGCCAACCTTGGGTTGGGTACGTCCTAGTGGTGAGCTTGCTATTTTGGGCAAGTGCATTGGGTTGGGCCAACGACTGCCACTCTTCGTACTTGGGCAGTGCATGAGTTTGGGCTTGGTTGGCCCTTTGTAAATTTGTTGTAACATTACTTTGAAGTTTAATAGAAGTTTGGGGAATTGTTGGGAGTTCCCCCTCCCATTATATGTTGTTGTGTACATTGGGTCATGATCCCTGTTACGATGTTACAGATTTGTATGATTGTTGAACATTAATGAAGTAAAGTGAATTGAAGCTATTTATGTTTCATATTGAATAAGAAGATTGAACTTGAATGAAAAAAAATTGACCTAGTGTTGAAGTGAAGTAGTAGGCATAGTCCGGGTTATAGTCGTATAATTGCGACGAAATATCATCGGTGCTGCGCAGTGCCCATGGTGGTCTGAAGGCATCATAGCGTGGGTCCATGACAGTTGATATCAGAGTCTGTTTTGAAGAAAGTGGGCGTTGACAGAAGTTGGTGACACATCTACCCACTCCGTGAGCAGATGGTATCAAAACCTACTTTGCGAAGGTGGGCACTTGGAAAAGTTTGGAAGAACTGCGATAAAGGCTGTGAATAGGTTAAAAGTTGTGCAGTACGATGCCAAGTTTGCAAGGGGGCCGTGATAGACTTATGCAACTCATGAATAGGTTAGGTCGCATGAAGAAAGAGAGGCCACAATTGCGAGAAGAACTTGAAGTTTTGGAAGGCAATGTGAAGAGGGAGCTTCTTCAACTTGGTTGGGCAGTTGGGAAGGTTGAAGCTATTGATTGGGATGAGGAAGAAGGAGCTGCGATGTTTGAAGAAGAAAGTGTTGCAGAGGTACTGGCAAAAGAGGAGGAACTTGGTGCGATGGAGCTTGCCGAGGTTGAACCAAATTCATGCACAATGCAGCCACTTAAGGAAGGAGGCACTCACTTGGAGAGACCTCGTGAAGATGTAAGTATTGCAGTAACTTATGTTTCATTGAAATCTTTAGAAGATGGATCGTATGCAGAGATGAGCGAAGGAAGCATGTGTTTGCCGATGCGATGGACAACCTTTCCTTAGAAGGTTGGGATGAGTCCTTGTGTAGTCGAGCAATAAGGAACATTGATTTTTGTAGGACTTGTTTGGGAAGTATGTGACCTTAGAGCAGAAGGTGCAATTGCTCGAGACAAGGGTGGAATGCGATGAACTATGTGATGAACAAGTCATGTTTAGTTGAGTGGAGATTTGGTTAAGTGCCTGACATGATTCATGGATAGAACGAAGTAAGGGCTCACCGAAGTGAAGGCAACATGATACACACATGGTTGGGTGGACTTCATCATTGGAGTCTCGTTGGGCCAGGGACAAGTCTTTGTCGAACCTTTAGTGGGGGAGGCAACGATGATGGAAGGGACTTGCAATGATAATGAAGGTAGGGCGACACTTGACCAAAGACAATGGTGCAATGACTGAAGTTGCGATGATCTTGTCAAAGTGGACGAATTGGACAACTAAAGTTGTGTGCATCAAGTTGAAGAAGAAGGGCATGGCAGACTTAACGCAGGGGCATCAAGTGAGAGAAGTAACAAGGGATGTCGCATATGGGCATCAAGCAGAAGTGCCAAGTCAGGATGTTGTGCAGGATGGACTTGTTGATGCCACATATTTTGCAGATGGACCAATGGGGATGCTGGGCACATTCGAACAATAAGGCCATGGTTGTATTGGAGGAAGATATGGGCAACCTATGAGAGCATTCATGCGATGAAGAAGGTAGAGGCAACTTGCGATGGGACTTACGATTGAGACAAGTGTGCCTGCCTGAAGTGTTGGATGAAGATGGTTCAAAGGAGCCTATGACGACTTGAACGAATTTGTAGTCGATGAAGACTTCATGTGATGGCATTCTCGGAGTATCTAGTTCGTTGAGGAGCTGAGGTCAATTTTAACTTGACTTTGATGCAGTATGGGACGCATACCTTGGGCACAGTATGGGATGTGTTCGTGAGGAGTGACTTGATGGATGTTATAGGAGCAAGATGCCTTGGAGTTGGATGATGGTTGCGACGATGAGAGTGCCTTGGTGGAAGCACTTAAGCATGGGTTGAGACTAATGAGCCTTAGCCATTTTGATGGATATGGAGGCTATTGGTCTATGACCATGGGCAGTGCATGGATGAGATGATGAGGCAAGTGAATACTTACCCCTTTGATAGCATTGATGAGCAACATATTGCAGATGAGATGGAGTTTTCTTCATGGACCTAGATATGGCGCGATGAGCATTGGCTGCAGGGCTGATGCATGGAGATGGGAAGAGTTCTTGATCAAAGTTGAAGACGTGACAAAGTATTGGAGAAACAACTGATGATGGCATGAGGAGGTGCATTCTCATGATCTGGACGTGATGATTGGACTGATCACCTAACTAATTCGAGTCATGGGGGCTATAGCAGTGCATTGAGATATCTTGGAGTTGAGTTGGAGTATGGCAGCAACAGTTCACATGATGATGATATGTGGTGGATTGGCACGATATGAGTTGCGACCAAAGTATGCAACTGAGTTGGAGAGAGAAACTTTTTGTGAGTTGAGGCAGTGTGTGGGATTTCAATGATTTGTGGCTAATGACTATGATATTGACGAGCCCCACCCACATAGAGTCGTGAGACTTGATGAAGGTTCATGTGATAAAGGCAAAGGAGCTCATGTAGCAGGGACGACTGACGTTGGAGCTGGTGGCACTTTGCGACAAATGGACTTGGCAATGGAGTTTGCTAAGTAGAGTTGTTGTCAAGGAAGACAACCCTTTTGAAGTGGGGAAGGATGTCACTGCCCCGAGTTGGCACCAAGGCCAATGGGTGCCCATGATGGGCCATGCTCACTTGGTGGCAAGAAACCAACTTGGAGGTGTGACTAGTGCACCCACATGGAGGAGAGGCGCCCAGGTCCACATAGGGGCAGCATGAACGAGAGTTGGAGGAGCGCACACCCATGAGGGAGAGTGGCCAAGGGAAGTGTGACGCAACAGACAAGACTTAGCGCCAAAGGGAAGTACGATGCGACAAGTGCACGAGTTTGTGATATTGTAGGGTGAGTTTGCGATATCACAGGATGAGTTGAGGGGTGCCCACATAAGCAGTAAGGTCAGCTCAACTTTGTGAAGGGGCGTCGACACACATAAAAAGAAGGGCAAGGACACATAGAAATAAAGGAAAGACATTTGACCAAGGAGGCATCCAAGCATGCAAGTTCACACAAGAAGTAATATCATAGAAGTAGATCGAAGAAAAGGGCGAAGTCTGCGATATCGCAAAAATGTAAGCGGTGCGATATGGCAGATCCATAAGGTACACATCACAGAATTTGAGGACACAACTAAGTCACGTTGCAAAAGGAGGAGAGCTTGCCCAAGCGAGCTGGTTTTTGGGCAGGGGCTAAGGATTTGGTTTTCTGAGTTGTTGGGGCACCTATTATGGGTTTTCTGTTGGGCAAGGTGCCAACCTTGGGTTGGGCACACCCTAGTGGTGAGCTTGGTATTTTTGGGCAAGTGCATTGGGTTGGGCCAATAAGTGCCACTCTTTGTACTTGGGTAGCACATGAGTTTGGGCATGGTTGGCCCTTGTAAATCTATTGTAACATTACTATGAAGTTTAATAAAAGTTTGGGGAATTGTTGGGAGTTCTCGCTCCCATTGTATATTGTTGTGTACATTGGTTCATGATTGTTGTTACAATATCGCAGATTTGTATGACTGTTAAACATTAATGAAGTAAAGTGAATTGAAGTTATTTTTGTTGCATATTGAATAAGAAGATTGAACTTGAATGAAAAAAATTGACTAAGTGTTGAAGTGATGTGGTAGGTGTAGTCCGGGTTAGAGTAGTTTTATAATTGCGACGACATATCGTTGGTGTCGTAGAACGCCCACGGTGGTCTTAAGGCATCACAACGCAGGGCCCTGACACTGAGGAAATGAGAGGCATTTGTGGATTCCTAGGTAGAGAGATTAAAATTGGCTACCACGGTTAAATGCAAATCACTACATACGAGAAGTGGGATGGGGAAGGAAATATGTCATGATGACACGAACCTTATGTAATTGAAGTGGTTGATGAAGATTAGATTAGGAAATGATAAATCCTATGTTAGTTGAATAAACAAAAGGTGAAAATTGATGGCCTAGAACAATTAGTTTTTCAGAGGAGAAGGGGTGGAATGGTGTTCTAGAGGTATTTCACTAATTTCTTTCAAAATTATGAGAAATGTCAAACAAATACAATAATTAAACAAAGTCTTTCGGTAGAAATCACATGAGAGAATTTTTTTGGCTGACACGTTTACGTTATCCCATGCTCTTGTGGGACTCCCTACATTGGTGAGACTGGTCGCTCAATTAATCAAAGGATTCGTGAGCATGCCGCTGACATCAAGCATGGTAGGACCCGCTCCTTGGCTTTGGCAGAGCATGCAGATAAATCTAAGCATCACATCTGCATTGAGGAGGCCCAAGTTGTTGCTAAGGTTAGTCATTTCCATCATCGTAAATTGAGGGAGGCCCTAGAAATTGAAAAAAGACCCAATAATTTGAATAGAGATGGTTGGAATATTAGTAGAAGTTGGGTCCCTGTCTTGTCCTCCTAGTTTTTTAGGCTTCCTTTTGGGATTTATTTTGTTTGTTTGTTTATCTATGTAGGTATTGGCATCCTTTTTATAGTATTTGTTGTTGATTTATTCTTCATTGGAGTTTATTTTCTTGATCCTTTGTGTTTTTTATGCATTTTATCATCCTATTTGTTCTTAACTCCTTTTAGTATTTTTGTTATTTGTTTAATGGGTCTGAGCCCCATATTTTATTGTTGACCCCGCTTTATTTATTTGGTTATTTTTTCTTGGATATATTTACATATATATGTGTGTGTGTGTTTTTGTTATTATTTATATATATTATTTATTTTGGCTTGTGTATATTTTGTTTGTTTTATTTAATTTTCCATTAATTATTTTAAATTTATTATATTTTATTCCATTAATTATTTTATTTATCAAATGATCTTGTGTGATTAGGGTCTTAACTCGTTTTATAATTTTTGACTCCCTCCTTTAAAGTTTTGACTTTGATTATTTATTTATTTATTTTAAATATTATTTCTTCAAAAACTAGCTATTAATATAGCGGTTACTTATTAATATTTGTTTTTAATAATAAACTAATATCAGTTTTAAATATTATTTTCAAAAACTAGCGTTTAATATAGTCGTTACTATTAATATTTTAATAAATTAATAAATATATCATTATTATATTTTTTTTCAAAACTAACCATTTGATATAGCCGTTACTTAAACAATATTTGTTTTTAAATATATTAATATTATAATTTAAACAATATTGTTCAAATATAGCCATTACTTGAAATTATGTCTCTACATTGCTCTCTCTTTAAGCCTTTGCCATGGTCTGCCTCTTCATCTGGTCCTGATGAAGAACCACACTTGTTGGTTCGAAACGCGTCAGCCAAAAAAAATCTCTCATGTGATTTCTACCGAAAGACTATGTTTAATTCATTATGGATCACAGAAGCTTGAATACAGAAAATACAATAATGACAATTGGTTTTCAGTTGTTGTATCTATGGAAACAAAATCGAGATTACAAGTTGAAGTTTGTATATTAATATCAAAAACTTATGTTTGACAATTTTGCAACTTAGCCAAGTTATTTTATATCTATGTAAACAAAACCGAGATTACAAGTTGAATTTTGTATATTGATATGAATTTTTTATGTTTGATTGTTCTGCAACTTAGCTAAGTTAGCTTGGGACTAGTGTCTGTAGCTAGTTTCTTCCCTCTCGCATATCTTGGAAGGAGACCATTCTAGGTGTTGTACACCCTTGGGTTTTGGAGTTCAACACATGGTAGATAATTAGAATTGATACCCTATACCATATTTGGAAAACAAAGAATGCGTATTTAAAATGCATAGCATTGCAATTTGTTTGCTTGGCATGATGGGTTCCTAATTAATGTCCAACTACAATTTTAGATATAGGTGCAATTAGTCAAGGCGGATATGGAGGTGGCACATTGCTAGTTGTTAGGATTTGGGCGCAGGATCCTTGAACCATGAATAGAGAATCCCTTTCTATTCACTCTGCAATGCTCTTAGTGCAGTCTTAAAGATCTAGTGATGGATGCCCTTCACATAGAGCTAGTAGTGTTGTTAGTGGGCATTGAGAGTGGGATAGAAATTGGTCCTTTCCCAATGCTCTTGATGTTCCTCAATTTCACTTTCATATTATGCCTCTCCCATCTGAATCAAAGTAGGATGAGGAGCTTGAGTAGGGAAACAACGTATGGGATCTAAACTGGGATGATCCTACGCTTGTTCTTGGTGGATGGGGGCTACTCCCTTATTACAATGGACCTTCTCTTGAAACCAACATTATTGCCACTATTGCTTGTTAGGACACTACTTGCTAGCCAATTGGCACTGATTCTCTTCATGAATGTGTTTTGATGCTTTCGTTTGTTAGGTTGTACAACCTTAATGGTTGGCATTTATTTTGACCTTCATTGGCATCATTTTTTATTTGTTGATTAGGACTACTGATAATCAATTTTATGTTTGTGGAGTTTACATTTACAACCCCTTTTTCTTTTAAAATGATATAACTTATAATTGACAAGAAAGGCTATTGTTACATAACTTTTAGTTGGTTAAAAAAGTATCTAGTTTGTGCACTAATTGATGTAGTGGCCATAGCACTAGGTTAATGTGATAAGTTATGTATGTTGGAACTCACCATTTCAACATTAGGAGAAGCTATGAAAAAGTTAAAATCAAACAAAATGTTTGTAAACTCCCTAAGCACAATGAATGATAAAGAAATCCATAGTGGTTGCCCCGAAGAGATACAAAGTTTGTGAAAAGATAAATCACTAGCCTTAATGTTAGGACCCTACTCTACTCCCCCCACTTTATGCTATCTAGGAGTTAATTAATCAATGTATGCAACCTCCCTTTTTGAATAAATTTGATTAGATAGTCGTCAATAGTTATTTAATGTAATAAGGGTCCAGTTTATAAGGTCCACTATGTAGTTGGTACCCATTAGTAATGGGATGACAAGTAGTTGGGGTTTTGCTATTGAGAATCTATTTAAAGAGAGAGGAGGCTATGGAGTGTTTTTCCTTGTATGGTTGTCTTTGGAGCTTTGCTTAGTGAAACATTACCCCACCTTAAGAGGCAAGTGAACATTTCTTTCTTTGTTTTGATTATCATAATACAAGGGTATGTTTTGCATATTTCATCTTATTGTCTCTTGTATCTGGTTCTCTACAATTATATTCTTTGTATACTTGTTTGTGTTTCAAGTTGAAGGGTTAAGGACCACAACAAGTGGTATTGGACCTCTTTATTGAGCTAACATGCCTCCTATTTTTAACATATTTTTGTATAGAGGCATATTCGAGTGTCTTTAAATAACATAGAGATTTGTTGTTTAGCAGGTAAAATTATGGTCAGGGAAGAATACATGAGAAATTTTAAGTCATGTCACTTGGTTGGACACCCTTGTAACTTTGTTTGTATCCCTTCGAGTATTACTGCATTAGACAACGCCTATATACATAATTGTCTTCCATGTACCCTTGGGTATATTAGAAGCCCTTTAGGCTCACTTGAAACCGGCCTTACGTAAACTTGTAGCCATCTTGTTGCTATAGTACATTGAGAACAACACTCGAGGTGACCATTCTCGTGTACCTAAGTATTGAGTAATACGACTAAAGGCACATTCTATCCTCCTCGGTGCTGTGAAAGATTCAGCCGAGTACTATTGTTGGAAACCCTTCTTGGTATCAAAGAGTTGTAACACTTCACACTATTGTGTCCTTATTACTTGACAAATCCTAGCCTTTGTAGTTGATCAAGAAAAGTCCTACATCTTTACATTTATAGAAGGAATCTGGAAATTCTTCCTACACAATATTATTTAGTAGGGAGTAATACTCTTACCAACATGAGATAAATAAATAAATAAATAATTTAGGTTATGCTAACTCCATTGTCAGAAACCTGGCTCAAAAGATTACTTGCATAATGTTTATTTCTTAAGTCTACTGGTCAAGTAAGCCTTTTTGTGTGGGCTTGACAGTATAGTAATATGTGGTATATCTCAATAGATTTTAGGCCACTAATTGCAGTGAGATAAGTGCAGAATAACACTTCGACAAAATTTTAGGTGGTCCCATGGTCCAAACTAAGGACTTGCAACATGGCAACCATAGAGAACGAAAACCAAGACCCACCCTTTCAAAAAACTAGCCACTTGAACCCAGGCTTTCTAGCATTGTATCTTCACTCAAAGATATGAACACCATAATTAATAGACAAGGCAAGGCGTTGGAGGTATTAAGTGCTAGCTTGGGTAACCATATACTAGATATAGACATTAATCCAAACAAAGAGGATTCCCCAAATGATGAAGTGGAGGCCACTCGCTCTTTCTAGATAACCGTTGTCGACTCTTTCAAGATTACAATTCATGCACCACTTTTTAAAGGTCAACATGAACAAATTCGATGGTTTTAATCTTTCGAGGTGGGTTGTACCCAAATGGAAGACTATTTCTCTCTCTTTGGCATTATTGATAACCGACATAAACTAAAAGCGGGGGTCTTATATTTAGATTTGGAATGTTGGAAATTATGGCAATGGTATAAGAAAGCTTATATGGAGACTATATTGTTTGGGCCCATTTTGTGCAGGTCCTTTATGCTTGTTTTGAACATGACACTCACTATTTTACATGAGTAACAAAATTATGCCAAACGTGCATAACTATTAGCTATATTAACACCTTTTAGTAATTGGAAATCTACACAGAAGGCCTATCTGATTCATTTTTTCAAGAATGTTTCATCAATGGTGTCAAGGAGGCAATTAGAGCACATTTCATGATGCAGTTCCCAAAAACATAGTTGGAAGCTTGTGAAAGAGCTAAAGTAGATGGGATGGTGATCAATGCCCAAACTAAGAGATGGCATAACTATTTACTATATTGTGGGCATTTGCACAACATGTCTACTTGGTTCATTTTTTAAAGAATATTTCATTAGTTATGTCAAAGAGGAAATTAGAGCAAATGTCATGATATAGTTCCCAAAAACATGGTTGGAATCTTGTGGAGGAGCTAAAGAAGCTGAGATGGTGATCAATGCCCAAACTAAAAGACCTTTATTCACTACTTGCACTAGGTCCTCTGCGATTAACCCCAATCCCTCCAACTTGTAGCCATTGAGAGTCAACAAGTTATCCTAGGAAGGGACAACCTAACACCAATGCCTCTGCCTTTGCTATAATTGTGATGAATGATATTTCAAAGTGCACAAATGTATAGGAAACATATTTCAAATAGATGTGTTCCCACAAGAACTAATCCAAGTGGATATCATGTGGCCACCCACCTATTCCATTTGTCGAAAGCACAATTCTCCATCTTGGTAGTTTTTTTTATAGTTTTGCGGGTTCTAAACTTTTCGGATCGTTTTGAGACCATAAACAGTGTTTTTTTGACATGGCAGATACCCACGTGATAGTCGTAGGCATAGCCTGGGCCTATTTAGAATGTGTACTTCTTGTCTAGACTTTTCCAATGGGCTACTTAGTGCACCATATAGAGATCATATGCAAAAGTTATGACCTCGAGAAGTTGATGTACCAACCCCATTGGGGCCACAAACTTTTTGGCATTTCATCTCCTACGATTAGCTTTTTTGGATGTTTAGGGTTTTTCTCATTGCTATTTTATGTTAAAAAGGGTCTTTCAGCCTTATTGTAATTTCTTTTGCGAATGCATATAGTTGTCATCTCTGTTTGTTCAGAGATAACTACCACTATTCTAGCCAATTTATGTTCTACAGTATTATGTTATTTCATTTATTAATAAAAGTTGGGTTTCCACCACATTATTGTAATCTCTTCTATATTTATTTGTGTGTTCCATTTACTTTCATGTGTTTCATTTTATTCCTTGTACACCCCAAATTAGTGGTTTCAAAGCAATTTGCTCCTTCTTGTTTTGTAGTGCATGTCCTCGACAGGGTTAGGGTACAAAGAGTTGGGTCTCGAGCTAGTTTCACTTGCAATCAATTGTTTGTGCAATCCCCAGCGATATCCCACAATAGAAGAAAATAGAGAAGATAGAGAAGGAGATCTTATCGAGTTGTTGCTCGAGGAAGCACTTGTGCGATATAGGAACGAAATTATGGATAATTTTGCCTAAATCCTTCAACAACTGCCATTTACTTTCATGTGTTTCATTTCATTCCTTGTACACCCCAAATTAGTTGTTGTAGCTCAATTTGCTCCTTGTTGTTTTGTAGTGCATGTCCTCAACAAGGTCAGGGTACAGAGAGTTGGGTCTCAAGATAGTTTCACTTGGGACCAATTGCTTGTGCAATCCTGATCGATCTCCCACGAAGAAAAGAGAGATGACGAAGCAGCAAATCCTATCGAGATGTTGCTCAAGGAAGCACTTGTGCGTTAAAGGAATGAGATTATGGATAGTTTTGCCCAAATCCTTCGACAATTGCTAATAGTGGGCGAGGCACCTTCAACAAGTGGTAATTTTGGAGGAACAATACCATTCAAGGTTAGATCTAAGACTTTTGTGATCCATAATGTAGATATAAGTCTTTCAGATTAATCACATTGTTAGGATTTGGTTGACGTTTCGAACCAACTAATGTCGTTCATCCTCAGGACAAGGTGAGAAATCAATCAATCTGAAGGAATAAATAGCATGGATGCATCATTTCCCAGAGTTAGCCGTTGGTAAATTCGTTATTGAGGAAAGTAAAATATTATTGAAGAATAAGTGATAAGGAGATGTCTGTTAAATTATTCAATATTTAGTTAGAAACTAGTTGTTATGTAATAATGATATATTTTATTTCGATATTATTGATTTATACAAAATAATTATTTTAATGATATCAATTATATAATAATATTATCTAAAATAATTAATATATATAAATATTATTTGTTAGGGATGACTTATCCTATTAAATAAAATATATTCGGTTGAAAAACTAGCTGTTAGAATAATTCAAATTAAAAATTTTATTTCATTATATTTTAATAATAATATATTAATATTATCAATTCTAATATAAGATATTTATTAATATTATCTATTTAATATGTTCATTATTTGATAGAGGATCGCTTATTTCCCTTAAATAGGAGGATAGCAATGATAACTTTAAAGGTTTACTGGAAAAATATTAATAGTCTAGTTGTATTATTATGCACAAACATATTTTAGTTGTATTAACCATTAAAAAAAAAATTGCTTCGAAATATGCTTACCATGCTAAAGAAAATTAAGAAGGAAAAATGGGGATGAAACCAGAAGAAGATAAAAGAAAAAAAAAAAAAATTTAAAAGGAGAAAGGAGAAGAAGGGGAGGAAGAGTCATGAAGAGAGAGCCGGAATCCATCTCTTACTCAATTTCCAACCATCATCCCTATTAAGGTTTCTGGCATGTCTTTCAATCTCAATCGCTTCCCTAAGTTTCTTGTGGTGGAAATGATCAATCTTAGCAATGACTTTGGATTTTTCAACACAGAATTTATCTGCATGTTCAGCAAGGGCTGATGTGCGGGAGCAATTGTGTCTAATGTCAACAGCATGTTCATTGATTCTTTGCTTAATAGACCTTCTTGTTTCACCAATGTAGGGGATACCACAGGAGTAGGGAACAAGGTAGACCCCTTTTGTGTCCTTAGGGTCAATAGGGTCCTTAATAGATCTAAGAGAATTTTTAATGGTATCGAGAGGTTTGAATGAAGAAGAGACATTAATCTTCTAAGTATATGGGCAATCTTATTCGTGGTTCCTTGGATATACGGGAGATGAACCTTAGAGATAGGATCAGCACGAGCGGGTTTAACTCTAGGTGCTTTGCAAGCTTTGTGAAAGGCCTTGAGGCTTCTAGGTCCGCTATACCTATTATTTTTAAAAACTTCAAGAAGATGAGATTTCTCTTGTTCAAGGTGGCTATCATCAGAGATTCTTAGAGCACGGGTAGCAAGAGTGTCGAGAACCCCAAATTTCTGAGCCAGGAAATGATGCGAACTGGCATGGAGATACTGTTCTGTGTGTGTCTTTTTTCGAAAAACTTGGTGACAAACGGAACCATCATCACTCCTAGAAAGGAGGATGTCGAGAAAGGGAAGGTGACCATTCTCCCCAACTTCCATCTTGAACTTGATGGAGTCTAATTGAGAATTAAGGTGGTTAAGAAACAGATCTAGTTTCTCACGACCGCGAGGTCAGATGACACAGGTATCATCAACAAACCTCTTCCATTTTTAGGGCGAAATTGAGTAGCGGCTAAGTCCTTGGTCTCAAATTCTTCCATAAACAAGTTTGCGATGATAAGGGAAAGACGAGGGAGCCCATCGCAATGCTGCAAGTTTGCTCATAGAACTCACCTTGGAAACTGAAGAAAGTCGAGGTGAGGCAGAGGCCAACTAACTTGGCAGTGTCTTTATCAGTGATGCGATTCATGATATCAATGGCCTCTTGGATGGGGATTTTGGTGTATAAGGATACAACGTCAAAACTAACCACCAAAACTCCAGGTTCCAATTTGTTATCTTTCCACCCTTGAACAAAGGAGGCAGAGTCTTTAACAAAAGAATCAGTGCGACCAACAAGAGGTTTAAGCTTTTGGGCTAGGAATTTTGCAAGAAGATAGGTGGGTATGCCTATTGTGTTAACAATAGGTCTTAAGGGGGCCCCAAATTTATGAATCTTTGATAGGCCATAGATTCTAGGGGTAAGGGGATTGATTTCAATGAGCTTTCAGGAAAGAGGATTAAGAGATGGATCTGCTTTAATAGTAGATGCTACCTCCTTTGAGACCAAGGCCTTGGCCACATAGTGTAGTAGGTTGGCTTCTACCTTGTTTGTCTTGGGATCATTTTCTTCTTTAATCTGTAGGTGAAGGGCCTCTCTTTATCTATGTGGAGTACTCAATGCAGAGGCCCCTTTAAATAATTTGGGTGATCGTGTGTTCAAATTTTTGCATGCTAGTGGCTTATACCCTTTCTTGTGTTCCACATAATTCCCTTGTCATGCGACAACCTTTGCAAGCTTGGAGTTGTTACCCACCAAAAGTGGGTAACCACATAAGAGAAGAAAATTCTTCTTTCTTGGTCAACTAGCTAGCCAACAACCATATATTTGCTCAGTATATGATGGTATGTCACATTCCTCTGCCATTTGCACTGGTCAGACACCCCTTAGCATCTAACATTCCTCTTGAGGGAAGGTGGGTTACCACTCAACATATACTATAACCATTTTGCAATCACGTGCTTTTACTCAATGTTTTGGGCATTCTAGCATGGACAAAGGGGGGATCTACATGATTGGTTGATCTTGATTGTAAACTTGTTCTTTCACCTTACCGGGATGCTTAGTCTTTGACCTTAGTGTAATGGAACCTCCTCTGAGGCCTCCACTTGGATTGAAGTAGCATGCCCATGACCATTCCATACTTACCACTCTTCATCATTCCCATGATTTCATGTCTATTCTTTGGGTTTGCTATCATTGGTTCATTGGATTGGCACCATCGTATTCTCATCATGAGTCAAGGCTGTAAACTTTGCCTTGGAGGTTGATGGAGCTAAAAGAAAGACAAAAGCATAAGATGGCCACAATGAATAATAAATAAAAGATAAAATGCAAATGATGGTCGGGACATTAATTAGCATGTGGGAAAAACCTTAGCATGAGCTCTATCCCCCTCATTAGCCATCATTTGGTTCTTGGGCACTTGATGCTCTATCACATAATAAGTAACCCTTGCATGTGCCAACCCTGATGAGCGAGAATCCGACTCATTGCTATGGGGTGAATCATTGTTATATCATTAAAAGCAATCTTGGACACCTGAGCTATGTTCCTCATCAAAGCATTATGAAAAATAAGTAAAAGGTGCACTATGTGAAAATTCCTACACTTGAAGGAACCCCTACTGCAGCAAATCTGAATCTACTTCACCTACTTGATTTTTTAATATATATTAGCCAAGTTATTCTTCTGAATACTGAAGAAAATTACTTCTGCAACCTACACTTAATTAAAAATTTTGATCTCATGAAACAGAAAACAGAGCAAATAACAAGATACATAGGACACTTATTTTTGGACACAGTAGTCCCCGGAAAAACCCAATGCGGGAAAACCGATGCAGCAACTTTGAGGGTTTATTATTATGCAGGAGAAATATCTTAATACAAATCTAGGATGCTCATTTAGCAATCTTTTACAGAGAAAAATACTAGCAGAAAATCTGAGTGAGTTGTACCTCACTTCACTTGGCATAATTTTGACTGATCCGACACAAGACTGGCTAACCTCGGCTATTTCTACACTGGCTCTGCGTCACCTTCTCTGCTCTCCGTGCCAGCTCTCCTGGCTATTCTGACAGTTCTGGATTCTGCGTGACAGGCAACTTTTTTGCGCCAGCTCTCCCGGCTACTGCATTGTCTCTGTGTCAGCTCTCCCCACTGTTCTGGTAGTTTCGGCTGTTTGACAGTTCCCGACAGTTCTAGCTGTTCTTGAAAGTTCCAACTTCTTCCCTTTGCGTCAACTTTCTCAGTTGTTTTTGCAGTTCTTGGTAGTTCCGACTTTTGCCCTATCTGTCTGTATTCTCCAGAAAGTCCTTCGGATTCTCACTGCCCCTGTGTTGTAGAATGATCACTTAATTCAAAATCCTTAACAAAGCCTGCCCTAGGAATCGAATTCTTGATCAATTCGTTCTCTTCGTGTGTATTTCCAAATGAACCCCAAGCCTCCATTTTATACTTTTCCTGTTGAGTCTTCAACAACTGAGATTAAGTCTCTAATCAACGACTAAGATTAAAACATGACTTGATCCGCCTTCTAGATCATTCTCACCCATATTTTGATTAATACCATTAATATTTTAATTTTCCTAAGTTTAGACTTAGGAACCCCATTAAAAATATTAATTATTTTAATAAGATACAATCCGGGTGGAATTTCACCAAACGGTTTCTGGGTTCTTTAGAACTCATGCATCTTAGCCTCTCCACCAATTTTCGAGGCTAGAGCACTTTCGATGCTACCAAAAACTAACACACTAGAGGTGTGGAAAAAGTAGACCGAGAAAAGGGGTAACTCATGCCTCCAAAATTGCTCCCTCCTTACATCTATACACTGAGGATGATAGACCTCCATCAACTAGCCCTGTGTCCATGGCACGTAGCCATGAATCATTTCCCCTTCATTGTCACAACTATCATGAACACCTAGAATTGAAGTGTTGACACTGGACATGTCAGTTCCCCTTAGGGGCTGGAAGCACCTAATAGGGTTGACCATTGAGCCACCCCTAACAAGGTAGGGAACTCTTTTATGAGACTTGATTTAGATAGATATTTCGAGGTGTTCCTAATTTGAAGTCCTATTATGCCCTTAAAAATTAAGTATGGTCAACCATGATGCATATATGGTCATTACCACTAATGATTGGTAACTTTCACTTGAGTTTGAGATGGCTTTTCCAAATGGTCCTTCACAGAGCAATAAAGTCATTTAGGACACACACGCCATGCCTTCACTACACATGATGTCCAGGTCATACTACACTTCTAGAGAGCAGTGATGACCTTGCAGATGCAATGTTTCCTCTCTATAGCAGAGCGTTCGACATTTTCATGATTCCAGTAGTTTATTGACACCTTAAAGAACCCCCAGATGCTGAAATATTGAGCTCATTTGTTTACTGTTGGAGATTCTTGATGATGTACCTAGTGGAGCTAGCATACCCCCAAGCTAGCCTTGACATCATTTGATGGTCATGGCTTGATTTGGAGTCTAGATGATGTTGGCCATCCCTCTGATATTACTATCACTTGCCCCCTTTGTATTATTTCAGGTTGTCGGAGGTATTAGTTGTTGCCTTAACCCGACCTCCAAGATTTGTCATGAAGATGGGGTTACAAAAGTCCTCCTTTTTCAAAATGTGTGGAATCATATTAGGATACCACCATCACGTCCAATTCGTTGAGAGATTTTCAATGATAGTCTGACTCTCGAATTGAAAGTTATGCACATTTGAAGTTAGACCAATCCTAGAGAGTCACATTAGCGTGGAGTTGTCACGTGGCTCCTTCCTGACCCTGTGGCCCTGCCACGTCATCCTAATGTGAGGTCCCCTTCTGTGTTAGGTGCCCCTTTGTGGGTTTCCACTATGATGTTCTACCCCAAAACTAGAGTGGTTTTGTCATGATGGATTCGCATTTGGGACCCTCCCATTAACTCATGGCAGACCAGGTGGACCCAAGGTGTATGAGGGCCATTGATTGGGCCCTTAGTATAATCGCATTGCCACAAGGTGGCGCCCTTTTAATGTAGGACCCACAATGAGAATCCCCATGTTGGAACCACCCCCCCATTAACTCATAACGGACCAGAAGGGGCCCAAAATAAATATAGGCCATCGATTTGGCCACCCTGCAATCACGTTGTACAAAGTAGCTCACTCATTACAGAGGCCATAAGTTCGATCCAATGAGCAGTGGGCAATCTCATTAGTTGACAACCCTGACAAACGAGAATGTATCATAGTAATTGCCACTCCAATTATCGCTACTGCCATTAGGGAACACTCAAGGGATAAATACCGTCGAGGAGCGGTGAGTGTTTTCGTTAGTTGATGGGTTCAACAAATAGACCTTTTAAAAATAGATTGTTGCCACTGCTCCATCGTCGCTTCCCATTCCATTTTATATCACATAGGTGCTACAACGATGAGGCAGTGACAAGATTCTGCCTTGACATTAATATGGTTCCACACCAACTCACCACTGCCATGTGGCATCTACATGGCAGTGCCATGATACATTGGCGCGTGGGCCCACATGTACCACTTCATGTTTTACAATTATCTTACGTTATATCTTGTCATTAACTGTTGTTGAAGGCTAACATACTTAAACCATTCAGATCTTGAATACGAGTGCCAACAATAGAAGGATAGTCCAGCCAGGAAACATATCAAGCCTAGGGAAGCTTGGTAGCTTTGAATTAGTGAGAAACCCAAACCTTGGGAAAAATTGATTAAACAAAAAATTGTCAAAGGGCACTAGATCTTAGCTCCTTAGGAATTAAGTCCCTAGTTTCGGCCATAATCACATGGTGGATTAGGATTAAGCCTTGGTGCCAAGGACCAAAGATGCATTTGATGAAGCTTACAAGGATTCCTTAAAACCAGTGCACCTTCCTAGAATCATCAAATTCCTGAGAATGATTGTCTTAGCGTGAGCATAGGTTCTCAGGGTTACTCTACCATATTAAAACAATGAATCTCGACGTATTATAGTTGCTTGTAATACTCAGTTACAACAACATAGAATACTCAGTTACAACAACATATAAGTGCGTATAAACCCATAAATATTAATTTTTAGGGCTAGATTTTTCTTTGTTGTAGATAATTGCATTTATAAAACTTTTTCAACATTTTACATTACATTCACCCCATAACTTCATATCATCATCAAGAATTACGTAGAGTGAACAATAAACATCAACAATGTAGTGGAACAATAAAGGAACAACAAAAGAAAAGCATACACAATAGAGACACTAGGATTTAGGTCAGAGACTAGGGCAAAACCCCACAATGGGGAAAACCCAACCAAGTTCTTCTTCTATTAGATATTCATCAATTGTTAAGTTGAGATACAAAGTAAAATAAGAATGAGATACATTAGGCCTCCTAGGGCCAACCCAATTTAGTACACAACTTCCTTTGTGAACTGAATGAAACAAGTCCAAGAGAGTTACTGACATATCACTCCTCATATACAATATCACACCTGTCAGATACACAGTCACATCTATCATCCATCATGTTATTACTGTCATCAAGAGTATGTTACCATCAAGGTCACTATCATGTCAATCATCAACACCATTGTCACATATCAAGAGAGTATCAACTGTCAACTATCATTAATGATATTGTCAACAAGTCTATGATGTTATTGTTATCATATGTCATCATCACGACCCTTATCAATGTCCATATATCATTTTCATACTAGATTCATTAAGATCATTGTTATGTATAGGGTCACTGTAATACGAGTTGTTGTAGTATGTATGCTATATATAGGTTTGCCATAAAATGGGGTAACTACAAACAATAATATGTTATCACTGTTATCAATCAAGAGCACAATTACATAACCCTTCTAGGAATCTGTCATCTATCATTATCACGGTCATATTGACATCATGTATTACTGCCAACATATGTTACTACCAAAGGTATCTCTGTCCAACGTATTTCTGTTGTGAATCATTGTCATAGATCTAGACCCTTATTATTGTCGTTGTTAATGAGACAAGAGTCCCTTAAAGATAATTGCAAGCTATGGGAATGAGATGCAAGCCATAGAAATGAAATGCGTGTCACAAGAATAGGTATACGAGCTATAGTATTATGAATATAGAGTTATGGCCATAAATGCGAGCCATGAACAGATACATGCTAGCCACAGAAAAATCAACGAGCCATAACGATTATGTGAACCTCAAGCAAGTAATGTAAGCCATGAACTATAAATGGACCTCAAAGAAATATCGTGTGCAAGCTACTATAATTATTGCATACCACAGGATGTTGCAAGCCATATTGAACCTGTGCGAACGAACGAGCCATACGGTAATTGAATAGAACCAAGCCATTGATATATATGTGTGAGCCATATGAATCATAAATGAACAGAACTGAACCATTGTGATGGATTGTGAGCCATAAAATAAACGATCCACAATAATGAGCCAGAGTATAGCTGAGTCACAAAGTATATGTATCACGCCTAAGATATGTAAATGTGAGCCCCAGAATATTGTGTGAGCCACTAAAAAGAAAAAGTGTGCCACAGAGTGTTGTGCGAGCCACTGAAAAGAAGTGCATGCTTCAGAGTGTTGTGCAAGCCTCCAATATAACAAACCATATGAACCACAATGAGATATATATCAAGCAACTGCAATTGTAGGCCTCAGAATGATGGTGTGAGCTGACCTACCTCAAAAGTCAAATCTGTTTCCTCGTGGAAGAGGATCGACTTGACCAAATTTGAAATTCCAAATTTAATGTTTCCCTCTTTTAATTTGAACCAACCTTCATAATTTTCTCTTAACCGCAAATGAATTTAATCACATCAATTAATAATTAATATTTGTTTGTCTATTCAAGTGCAAGATCTCTGCAGGAAGGGGTTCTATGGGAATTTCTCCTTAGCTACCAATTTCAACACTCCCTCTCAACTAGGGAGGAATTTCCATCTTTATCATAAATTTCATCTTGGATGTACAAGTTTGCTACATCATGTCTCAACACATCTCATCTCGTCTCATAAAAGAAGAATAACCCACAACTGACAGTAGGGGAGATCCTCCAAACCCTATTAGTCTCCAAGTCAAGTTCCATGACCTTCATCTTAGCTGTTTCAGCCGAACAATGATGTGTCTATCTAAAGAAGTAGAATCATCATAAGGGAGCTCTAGCTACCACCCTAAATCCACGTAAAATAGGGGAAATTAATATACCACCCTATATATCCGATCGACAATAGGGGAAATTAATCTACCACCCTATATATCCGATTGACAATAGGTGAGATACACCTTACCAAGCAAGGATCACAACCATCCTATTGTCTAATGACAATAGGCGAGATACTACTTACCATGAGAGGTAAGGATCACATCCAACAAGCGAAATACTACTTACCATGAGAGGTAAGGATCACATCCAACAGGCGAGATACTACTTACCATGAGAGGTAAGGATCACATCTCTCCCATTGTCTACTGATCTTTTGATCTTCCCATCTTGATCCTCAAGAGTTAGTAGTAGAACACCTACATCCTCTCTAACTTGGGGGAGATACCTGACCTACAAGTGGTAAGGATCACACACACCAAAGTCTCATCACCCATTGGTTAGATGGGGAGGGCAATCCCAACAAGCCCAGCTTGTGGGCATGATGCCAACTCGGGTACACTATGTCAAGTCCCAAACTTGGTAGGGGGAGATACCCAACTTGCCATAGATGACAAGGATCACACACACCCTATAATGAGAATAGGTAGGATACTACTTACCATGAGGTAAGGATCGCAACTATCCTATTATCTAGAGTTCCCTCAACTCCAGGAGCTCTACCACTTATGTCCTCTCCCTGGAAGCTCAAACAGGGGGGAAGAGCATAACTCGATGTTCTCGACCAGCTGTGACCACTTCCAAGAGGGTCACATCCATCAGCCCCAGTTGCTCTTTGAAGAACAAGATCTTCCCTTTCGACATAGGCTTGGCAAGAATGTCAACAACTAGATCATTGTTGAAGCCGTGCTACTTCATTTCCACAACACACCAATGTCGAAGCCTCACTGCTCACTTTGCAACATATCCTGAATACAGTGATATCTAAACTCAAAATGCTTGGACCGGTCAAGGAACATGGAATTCTCTGAAAGTTAGATCCCATTCTTATTATCATAATATATCACAATCATGTCCAGAGCAACTCTCCAAAAGAGCTTTCTCAATCACACTACCTCGCAACTACCAATGCTAGCAACAATTTGCTCTGCCTCAACCATACTCAAATCAACAGACTTTTTTTTCCAGTTCATCATGGCAGACCCCAAACTATAGTAGCACACAAAAGTGATTTTCCTGTAAATAATATTTTCAGTGTCAATCATTCATCGATGTATCCATCAAGTTTCAAGTAGTGTGTCTTAGTCCATGATTAATTGATTCATGTATAAATCTCATCACATGTTTAGCAATCCAATATACATATCCAGGTTCTATCTAGCTCATGTTGCAATGCAAGAATTCATCTGACTTCCAGCTCATCATAGGATTCATCAAATTTATATCTAAAGAGGAGTTTCTCTCAACAACTTTAGTGTAAACCATCATGCCATATCTCTGTCAATATACTTCTCTTGACAAGTCTTCATCATCTCTTTGTTGCACTTTCAAACTCAAGATGTTGATTATCTGGACTTAGGAGTCAGCTCCCTGTGGCACTGAACATAGAGATGGTCTAATCCCGTCATAAATAAATTGACATCATATATAACCAATTATTAGAGACATACCTACAACCTTGGAGAGAGGTTGGTGTCCGCATCAGATGATCATTGATCCAAGTATGCCAAGACTAGAGGGCTTGCTCGAGTCTATATGAGACTTTCTTCCATCTGTAATCATGAATCACATCTCATGTGCCTCAAAGCTTTGTCATACATCTAATAATATTTCATTAGGAAAAGAAAGCTAAGACCTCATTGTAACTCTCTCCTGTTGAGAGCATATTCCTTATCCTAGTTTAGTATCGTAGAAGCATCAAACATATTGCTTCTCATCTTCTTCTTACCACAGAGTATCTCGTCGTTACATGATGGTCTACTGCTTTTGAATAGGGAGCCTCTTAAATCATAGATATCAACCTGAGAGATGAGATCCTTACTTTAAGGTTTGAACTCTTATCCATTTATCAAGTGCCACTCCATTCATGGGATGGCTCTACATTCTTCTCAATCTCGATATAGAGGATTGGGTCCTTCCATCCATTTGATGTACCTGTTGACCCCAGAACAAGAGCAAGAGTAATAATAGCAATATTAAATAAGCATAATGTAGGTGTACTTGATTATTAGGTAGGTCTATCTTTCTTCTCTAGATATTATTTTGCACCAGCTCCCTCTTGAAGTTTACTCTTCCAACTTCCTCTTGGAACTTACTCTTCTTGCACTATTCAGCATCCTGATGATTCTTAGGATCTGCATTCCTTAATCTCATCCAAGAGGTTAGTGAAAGAAGCATTCAAATATTCATGCAGGAAGAATAAACAATAGTCTAAAACAATAAATCTAGACAAGAGTAGAAAAATAATTTAAGTGTTGAAAGTACTTATATTTAACAAGGATTGAAGTTAGTTGTCAACTCCCTCTTCATCTTGCCTCCTTCTTAGCCAAGATGTACCACTATTATTCAACTATATTTTATTGTCTTCTTTAGTAGAAACACATCCTCATGAGTACCACATGTATCCTTTATCACTAACATCGAAAATTATGTCCAACCATCAATGTATATGATGATAACTGAATTTGTAGCATACCCTTCTGCTAGGGTTTCTCTAAATCTGTCCTAGGTATTTGAATAACTGAGTAGCTTCTTACTGAACACATCAGACTAGGGTTCCAATACTGTAGAACCCATGCCTTTGGTGTCTTCACAGGGGTGATCTCAATGAATTTTCTTCAACCTAGCTTTGATACCATGTTAATTTTTAGGGCCATATTGTTTCTGTTGTAGATAATTGCATTTATAAAACTTTTTCAACATCACCCCATAACATCATATCATCATCAACAATTATGTAGAGAGAATAATAAATATCAACAATGCAGTGGAACAATAAAGGAACAACAAAAGAAAAGCATACACAATAGAGACACTAGGATTTAGGTCAGATACCAGGGCAAAACCCCACAAGGGGGGAAACCAACCAGGTTCTTCTTCTATTAGATATTCATCAATTGTTAAGTTGAGATACAAAGTACAATAAGAATGAGATACATTAAGCCTCCTAGGGCCAACCCAATTTAGTACTCAACTTCCTTTGTGAACTGAATGAAACAAGTCCAAGAGAGTTGTTGACATATCACTGTTATATACAATATCACATCTGTCATAGAGACACGGTCACATCTATCATCCATCATGTTATTATTGTCATCAAGAGTATGTTACCATCAAGGTCACTATCATGTCAATCATCAAATGCCGTGCACATCATTATCACATATCAAGAGATTGTCATCTGTCAACTATCATCAGTGATATTGTCAGCAAGTCTATGATGTTACTGTCGTCATATATCATCATCACGACCCTTATCAATGTCCATATACCATTGTCATGCTGAATTTATTAAGATCATTGTTATATATAGGGTTACTGTAATACGAGTTGTTGTAGTATGTATGCTATGTATAGGTTTTCCATAAAATAGGGTCACTGCAAACAAGAATATGTTATTACTGTTATCAATCAAGATCACTATTACATAACCCGTCCAGGATTTTGTTGTCTATCATTATCACAATCATATTGACATCATGTATTACTACTGGCAGATGTTACTATCAAAGGTATCTCTATCCAACGTATTTCTGTTGTGAATCATTGTCATAGATCTAGACCCTTATTACTATCATTGTTAACGAGACATAGAGAGTCCTCTAAAGATAAGTGCAAGCTCCAGGAATGAGATGCAAGCCATAGAAACAGAATGCGTGTCACAAGAATAGGTATGCAAGCTATAGTATTATGAATGTCGGCCATAAAAGTATGACAACAAGCCATAAATGTGATCCATGAACAGATTCATGCTAGCCACAGAAAAATCAATGAGCCCTAATGATTATGAAAATCTCAAGGAAGTAATGCGAGCCATGAACTATAAACGAACCTCAAATAAATAATGTGTGCGAGCTACTATAACTATTGTGTACCACAGAGATGTTGCGAGCCAATGTGAACCTATGCAAATGAATGAGCCATATTGTAATTGAATAGAACCAAGCCATTGATATATATGTGTGAGCCATACAAATCATAAAAGAACAAAACCGAACCATTGTGATGGAATGCGAGCCATAAAATAAATGATCCACAAATAATGAGTCAAAGTATAGTCGGGCCACATAGTATAAGTATCATGCCTTAGATTTGTAAATGTCAGTCCCAGAATGTTGTGTGAGCCACTGAAAATAATTATGTGCCTCAGAGTCTTGTGCGAGCCTCCAATATGCTGGAATGTTGTTACGATTGATGTCAAGCCAAGTAACACCAGGAGATGCCCTGCCTTTGTTGACCAAAATGACATGGCGAATCATTTTTTTTTTGAGTCTGGATCATCCTTATTGGATTCTCCTCATCGAGCTGATTTCGGTGGTCTGTGGCACACCACAATAGCCTTCACAGTTTGGGAGTTATGCTTGTTTGAAGCTGAAGGACTCATCTTGTGGGCATCAACCCCAAAGGATGATGATGTGTCAACTTCTCTTTGGTCAAGTCATATGGTCAAGGAATGTCGTTCTCCACCATGAATAAATTAAATGGCATAAAGGGTTGTTTATGAATATTTATTGTAAAATTAAAATGCATGAGGGGTTTTGGCTTTAATTTCAAACTCAAGTGACCCTCAAATTGAAATCGGTCTCACCAAAAGATTTTCGCTCCATCACAATTTGAATTTTAAAAGGACTTCCCTCCTAAAACCCAAGTCAGCTCACTATGTGAAGGTCCCTTTCAGTCAAAGAGAAGACTATAAAAGCCCATCTCACCTCATCACTTTGGTAAGCATTTTTTATGCACATCTAATCAAGTTTTAGCTCTGAAATCTCGGCCTTGAGGAGTCCTGAAGACTTAACAAGGAGGCAAGATTAGTTGAGGAGTTCTGGTTATGAAACTTGGGTTAAAGGGTTTTGTTTTTTGTATGAGTTTTTGCAGGACCAACGAAGGAACTAGAAGAGAAAATTTGTTTCATATTTGTGGTTTCAACCCTCACTAGGGCACAAATTATGTCTTTGAATCAATGAAAAATCTCTTCTCTCCTTGCGGATTGTCCAAGTATGCACTTAAAGTTGTTTGCAGCCTAGATTACAATGGTTTGGATAGGCTTTGGAACCTTTGCGATCTCTACACCAATGAAGAAGGAGATCTCTAGGTCTCGTCTCTATGTATAAAGGCTTGTTATCTGAAGTAGCGAACAAAACCTAACATGAAGCCTAAAACCTTAAGACATGTGATCTTATTTCGTTGCACCTTGGCATGATATCTGGGTTGTTTTATGTAGTGATCTGATCTCTAAATTTTTGAATTGTAGAAGACCTAAATACTGAACTCCTTGTCGATCACAATTAATCTGTGGAGGACATATTTGTCAAAGCCATTCGGCCTTCCTTTAATGCAAATCAAGGAGCGTTGTAATAAGATTGAAACCTAAATAATCATCTGTGACCTACCTACGTCAAGAACCTGGAAATTTTTTTGATCATGCTTTGAAATTTGACACACAAAGACCTATAGCCTAATCATCTACACTTTTGTGACAGACTTGTGACAAGCACTTGCAGGGACAGTTTTCTATATATATACACACACACACACGCACACTTAAATTGCTATGTGTGCTTCTTTGAAAGCCAAATTTTGTGCATTGTACTGAGCAAGTCTCATAACCTGTGGTGAAGTAACTTCATTGAAAATTTCGGACTAGATATTCAGTTCGGTCCTGAGCACATTGAAAGAAAGTTTTTGAGACATAAAGGTTGTAGGGTAGTCTTTTGCAGTCATATCATAGTGAACAACAATTCATGATTCATAAATCAGAGGTTTGGTTACCCTGGCACACATAAAGGTATGTTGTATTCTTGCAACTATTGAAGTATTGCAACCACTAAGTATATAGCTCTTGTTTGAGCCTTCTGAACATGTATCTCCTACAAGCAAGAACAAAGGAATGAATATATAGTTATGAGACTTTCATTACAGTTTATTGAAGTTTTGAACTTGTGCAAAGAGTTATTGTTGTTGCTCTAGTTTGGAATTAAGGGTTATCCATCAGGATTCAGTAGAGACAACTTCTACTCTTGTGATTTGAAGATGTTTGTGGTTAGGCTTTCATATCTTCAATGGTAAGCAGATTTAGCTATATCATCAGTATTGCTACAATAGTGTCTTCATTGACATATCCTACAACAATGCTCTATTATTAGTAGAAGACAGTAAGGGTTTCATCTTTGGTTGACTAATCAGTGTGCAATTGTAAGGGTTTCTTCTAGATATCATAGCAGCAAGAGGTACATTGTCTTATCATTGAGGGTTTCTGTCATTATTGCTATAGGGTTTCTGGAGTAAGGGTTTATTTGATTGGGATTTCATTGATGTATATGTATTTATTGTAAGTGGGTCATTGTCCCTGGTACAGGAGCCCACAGTTCATATTCATTCTTAATTTTCGAGGGAAGTTGGGTGGTCCTAGGTAGGTGGTTGAAATCACCTTCAATTTGGAGCCTGAAAAAAATTCAGGGTGGTAGGGTGGTGCTAGGGCACGTTGGAGCTTGTAAGGCGTTGGAGCATCCTTCTAGTGGGTGCTGGTAAAACATGGTGTAGAAGCATCCTTTGAGGAGTTGGAGCTGCTTGATAAAACTAGAATGCTTTCTCTAGAGTACTAGGGAGTTGCGGCTTACCTTTTAGTTGGAGCTAAAGCATTATACTCATAAAATTATTAGAGAAGCGTTTTGATGGTTTTTCTCTCAGAAGGGTTTCCACCTAAAATTTTGGTGTCTATTGTCTTTGATTCTATGCATTGTTGATTTATGGTTTTAATTTGATGATGAAAATAACTAATGCTCTAAAAAGAAATATTAACTAATTGTAAGTGAAATATTGATTCATCCCCCCTCTCAGTATTTCCAACACAATATAACAAACCATATGAATCACAGAGAGATGTATATCAAGCAACTACAATTGCGGGCCTCAGAAATATGGTGCGAGTTGACCTACCTAAAAACTCGAATTTGTTTCATCATGGGAGAGGATCATTGCCAATATATAGTTTTTGGTTTATACAAAGGGTCACGACTTTAAGTGAGCCGACTTGATCATATTTGAAATTCCAAATTTAATATTTCCCTCTTTTAATTTGAACCGACCTTCATAATTTTCTCTTAACCCCAAATAAATTCAATCTTATCAATTAATAATTAATATTTGTTTGTCTATTCAATTGCGGGATCTTTGCGGGAAGGGGTTCTATGAGAATTTCTCCCTGGCTGCCAATTTCAACAATAAAAACATCACATCATTCATGCTGATTTACATCCAGTGTATATAAATTGAACTCATGTAAAATGACCTACAACCTAGGTCATAACAAGGAACTACCCAAACTCATAAAATAGATAAGTTAACCAATAACTTGTGAAATGATAGGTTATTTGAGTAAACATCCAATAATCTATCACAATCATGCAAGTGATTTTGTGATTCCTGGAGATGGAAACCAATACACCATTCAAACGTTCATTACTATCCTTTACAAGTTAGATAGCTAGTCAACTATGGATATACAATGATTTAGGCATTCATCCATGAATCATACAAGACCATATATCAACCATTAACATCACAAGCATAATCATCCTTCATAATTCTCATATGCATAAATAATTATACTTATCTGAGTTAGTCAGAATTGTTGGCAACTGAAGGAGGTACTTCCACTCTCCACCCAACCATAGACCGACTACACTTGTAATATTTCTTGTAGTTGACCACCCCCAAGTCAGATCCAGAGTCTAAGGGGATGCTTTCATAAGGGCAATTCAAACGAACAGTCAAACACTAAGAAAATGGAGTCCACTGCACAAGTGGTTCATCAACTACTCTTTCGGCAATAAGCATAGAAGTGACTCACTTACTCTCTGTCATAAGGCTACGCCCAAATTCCAGAAGGGTATATTTTTCAATTCCAAAGGATTGATTCCACTGTGAAGGTGGTTCATCAACCAGTGGGCAAGCACTTAGTAAGCAATAAATGGTTGATCAGTGTAACTGCAAACACCTAGTGTTTTTATCCAATCCTCTGCGAGAAACAAATGTCCGCGCTCCATTGACAGTTTAAAGTTTAAACAATAATTTGCGAAATAATTGAATTCTAATCGAGCAATCAAACTCAATTTCCCTTATATTTTGCAAATATGTAATATTTCTCCTCTCCCCTAGAACAACTGAGAGATAGCGTCGCCTCCACTGTTTAATGTGTTTTTCTTTCGAGCGCATATCTTGGCTCTTCAGGAATTGTCTCCTCAATCTACGAGGGGAAAAAGGGAATGGGCAACACCTCCCCTTCCATCGCGCCTGTCCAATCTCTTAATAGCTTGTCAGTGAACCCTGCCAACTCCATTTTGGCCCCAATCACATCACAATGAAATCTTGTCAGG
The DNA here is from genome assembly GCA_000404065.3 of Pinus taeda. Lineage (NCBI taxonomy): Eukaryota > Viridiplantae > Streptophyta > Pinopsida > Pinales > Pinaceae > Pinus > Pinus taeda. The sequence goes on from APFE030871862.1 coordinate 207,775, forward strand.
TAATGGTGTCCCGAGCTTGCAAGCAATTGTGGCATTTGATTCGAGTGGGTATGGGTCATGACATTTCAACACAAGAGAGAAAACCAATGACTTCAGACATTAAACTTGGCTGGGCATGGCTTTCAAAATACACAAGCAGGCAAAATTCCTTCGCACCAAGGATCCATAAGGTTGTTCTTCAATAGTTTTAATTAATTAATTTTAATTAATATTTGTTAGATATTTAATTAGAGGTTCAACCAAATGTGGTTTTCCCCACACTCGTATTGCAGTCACATCTGTTATTACAAAGAGCAGGGGTAGAATAAGGTGATGTTACACTAGATGACAAGGGAGGCCTTATACTAGCACATCGACCCCCAACACTTGAGAGGGTGCACCATGTCATCCTTCTAGCCCCCTTGGAGATGATGCAGGGCACCTAAAGTAAGGTTTTGACACATGGAAGCATTTTGAGGTATGATTTGAGGGCTTTCCCTTAAGGATTGAGTTGATTATGGTGATTGGACACCCACCTTGCCCATTCCATGCATTTTCAGAGCATTTATTTCCCAAAAAGGGCATGACATCTTGTTAGAGGAGAGTTTTGATCCACACTTGTGGGATTTTGTGGCTTATTTTTGTTATGTTGAGCTATTGGGCTGACTTGTAACCAATTTTCTTCATGTACACTCAAATCAAACTTTTCATTTAAGTAAGATGGCATGCCCTCCCCCCTCCTCATGTCACATATTTCACGTGTCGGACATGTGTGTGACATGAGTTTGATCAAGTTAGATTGTGTCAAACACGAGCCCTACTGGTGTCTCAAAATTTGGGCAAGTGTCCAGTGAACAACCATCATAAAATTGATTCATTGGCTCATCCTCATGCAATTCAGTCACAAGTTTGGAGTTCTCAAAGGTTTTGAGTGTAGCTAAAGTAACATTCTCTTTTATAGTCACTTATACTTAAAATTCTAACATTACCATTAATTGACTCAGGATGTCGAGGAGTGGTTTCGACGTCATTGGATTTCATATGGAGAAAGTAGAATTTTAGATCCCACTTAAAATCCAACAGACCTAACAGTTTTCAAGATTTCAAGATTGAGGAGGTTGCAATGTTTCCATTGGAGTTTGTCATGTATGAGGGTATGAAACTAGCACTTAATTAATAGGACCAAGACCTCTATATGCCTCGATGTTGGTGGCATTGATTGTTGAACTCCTTTGTCATGACCCTAGTAGAAATGTACTCATCGTTTAAACAAAATCTCGATTTGACATGTTAAACTTTTTCTATCTTATTTTAATATTTAGAGGGTGATATCAATGATGAGGATCCCAATATGGGCAATGATTGTAATGATTAGTACTAGTTATTTGTTATAACATGATTTTTTTGGGACTCTATAGACCATTTAGGGCCTCTTTGTTAATGCATTTTTGATTTAGAGATGGATTGCATTCAATGCTCTTTTGGTTATATACATTAGTTGTATGAATGAATTTGTATTATCATCGTGTAAATGTTTTTATATATTTCATATTTTATGTGTAATTTACTAATTTATTACATTTTTTAATATATAATATATAACGTGTCCTTTGTGTCATGTTCCAAGGGGTCGCCATGTCACGTGTCAGAGACTTGTATTTTTGTGTCCTCGTGTCATGTGGCTTATCTTGTCATGGGGCTTTTATGCATTATTATGAGTAATAGACCTCATATGTATTGAGGATCATTCATTTATACTTTTTCATCATCACTCTTGGATTTCAGCCTCTTCTTGAGAGCTTGACTTTGCCTTGTGTAAACTCACTACTTGTGGAGATGTGATCTTTATGGTGCAATGCTATTGGAGATTTGTTTGTCTTGGAGATGTCTTTTTGGGATTGAAAAGGGGCTATTGCATGGAAAAATTGTAAGCTTTATGGCAGATTTTTATTGTTTCTCATGTAATTAATTATTGCTAGCGTTTTTCTTTGTTCTATGTCTAAATGCATAATATTTATGGAAAATCTTGGTTGATTATTGGATGTTAAATATCTCTTCCTTGAAATCCATAGGGGACCTCCTAGAGAGTTTATGCTATTTATTTTCTCCTCTCACAAAAAAGATAGCTAGGGTTTTTACAAGTGAAAACAAGAGGTTTTGCCCCTTACCCCAAGCATCTATTCATTATCTCTTAAATTAGCCCTAAGGACTCCAACAACCAAGTAGGAATAAGCATTGGCATCCTTGGTGTTGGTCAAAAAGAAAAAAAAATCTTCAAAACATAAATATTTTCCCTCTCTTTTATTTTCTAAGCCTTTCAAGGCAAGTTGCTAAGGAAATTTTGTAGGGTCAAATTCAATGATGAATGTTGGAGGAAATAAGACTTGAATTTAACCTTGTTGATCCATTTAACTCAAAATTTATCTTTTTGCATGGTTAAAGTTTTCCTAGAAGGGTTGGCCTCATCTTCCTCTAATTAATTTGTGCCCTAAATACCCTAACCCTATCTAGGGCTTCGAATTAGAGCTTAATTTGGGGGTTTTCCTTTCTCCTTTGTTGATTACATCATTTATAAATTCTTTTTTGATGCATATATGCCTAGAAACACCTTTGTTGCTACATATCTTGAAACCCTAGGTCATATGTGTCATCCCTAGGCTTGGTGTATGATATGCATCTCCTTTACAAGAAGAATTTTGCCCTTGTCCATTAAATAGTGTTTTCACCTAGTCTATATCTATGTCGCTTTGAGCCATATAATCTAGATCAACCCTTAGGTGATCACTGGAAGCCTCCCTTGTGGTGCAATTCCACTAAAGAAGAGGAGGAAGATTGCTCAGTTGGCAGTGGCAATCCCCCTCATTGTTGCGACAAGGTCTGGCCTTTGCCTTGTAAGGCCTCTCACAAGGCCTACTAGATTTTAAGGCAACAATTTTTGGTGTCGTTGTCGGGGAGGAGTTGCATCAACCTCCTCGAAGTTTGAAATTTAAGCTTCGTTAAATTTTAGAGAATAACTTATAAGCAACAACATAGATTCTCTCTTGCCAACTCCAAGGTCTAGTCCATATATTTTCTTTAGTAACTCGTTTTACAATACCATAGCTCCAATAAAGAAAAGAAGTACTTGCAAGATGACTATTGACACTTCCACTTCTCCCTTAATTGCTAAGACTCCTATGGTGAGGAGTCTCTTTGGCACTTCATCCACCCCTGACACCATGGCTAAACCATGGCGCATTGCTGCATTTAAACCATTGGATGTGGTTGGCTTCCTTGATGCTCTTCACAAATTGCCTGATAAATATGAACACTGGTTGCCTAAATTCAATGGTACTAATGTTGTCACAATTGAAAAAAACATGAATGAATTTTTTGGATTGTGGGTGGAAGGTTGATAACAGAGGAAGATGTTGTTATGATGTTGTTTGCCTTGTCCTTAGAAGGGAGTTCTAGGGATTGGTACCTAGATTACCCAAAGGTAGCCAAAAGAACTGGGACCTTTTCCACCAAGAATTTGAAAAGAGATGGGCCATGGTCAAAGAAGGCATGCAACTCTTAGATAAGTTCCAAGGAGCCAAGAAAACTAAAAATGAGATTGTTAAAGAATTCACACAAAGATTTGAACTTTGATAAATTACTTGAGGAAGCCCCTCCCCTATACAAGCTCAATGACTAGACTATATTTTAATGGTATATAGGATACTTTGTTGAACACTTGTCTATGCTCTAAAAGACAAGGGGCCCAAGTCTTTGGAAGAGGCCAAGGTCTTGGTTGTCAAGATTGAGCATAATTTGAGAACATCCAAAATTGATTTGCTTGCTTACCTAAGGGCTAAAGTCGAAGTCAAAACTAAGCCTAGTGCCTAGGTTGACCTTGCCTTGCAAGCATTTTCCCAAAAGTTTGAGAAAGTTACTACTGATCTAATGCAAGGACAGATGTCCATGATGAACAAGCTCTTAATTTTGGAAAGGGAAAGGGAAAGATGTTACAATTTTCATCCTAAACCACAATTCAACAAGGAAAAACTCCCAAAATGAAGCCTTGTAATGCAAGCAATGTCACACAACAAAATGTGCCCAATACCTTGCCCCAACCAATTTGGTGAGGCAAGAAGGGCCTTGTCAAAAGGATTGTCCATATACTCAAGTGGAAGAGGAAAGCCCGGAGCACCTTAACATGATTAATAATAATGCTCCATTTAAATATCTTGCTTGGAGAATCATTCTTCTCTCAATAATAGCATGAGATACCACTAATGAACCTACTAGTGATTGTGATGAGCCAATCATGGTTGTTGAAGAGGGAGGCAGATTCAAGAGGTTACATTACTTTAGAAGAAACAATGACCAAAGCCACCATCAAGCAAGTACTAGTAGTAATACTATCCCTCAAAAGAGTGCTAGGCCACCCCCACCTCCTAAGAATACCCAAAAACCTAGTGCTTCTAGTCCTAATATGTCCTTGGATGTTGAATTAGGAAGTGTTTTGGAAAAGATGAATGTGAAAGCACCTCTTGTGGAATTGGATAAACTTGAACCCCAAAGAGGGCAAGTTAAAAGATCATTCCACCTTGAAAAAGAGTTCAAGGACCCTCCTACGAAAGAAATGGAGGGAACACACCTTTCTTGTTGTCTCTAGTATTAAATAATTTGATCCTACATAATTGTATGCTTGACTCTGATTCATCTGCAAATGTGATGCCTCTGAGAGTGATCTATTTGCAAATCATTAAACCATAGAAGAATGTGTGTGTTTTCGACTCAAAGTCTATTCTTGTGTATGGTTTGATAAAACATGTTAAAGTGTCATTGGCTACTAATAAAAATATTTCAATGCTATTGGATATTGTAGTCATTCATGTGTTGTATGCTTGTGGCATGCTCTTCTCTACAAAATGGTATGCCTCTATAGGTGGGAAATTACAAATGGATCTATATTATGCTACCATACCACCTTGGGTGGGAAATTGTTCATTCTCTATAGAGAGTGACACATGCTTGAGCATGTTGAAGACATAGAACCATTCCCATTTCCCAGGTCCATTAGCAAAGCCACGATCAACATACCTTCCAATGACCCACACTTGAAGCAAAATGACTTTGAGCCAAAGATTCTTGATAGACCCAAGGAGGTTTAATCATTAATAAGGAATGTTTGTCAAATAAAAAAAGCTCCTGTGAACAAGAATAAGAAACCAACAATCCAAAACAACAAAATGAAACTATGGGTTCAAAGATAGTTGGTGACATAGTCCTTGTCAATGACAACCCACTTCCATTTACGGTCCATGGCAAAGTAGGGGTTGGATATTTCTATATTGCAAAACTAGATGGTGAACTCTTGCCTTCTCCTGTGGGAGGGAATCACCTTTCTTTGTTCAATGCTAACCTTATGCATTTACGTTTAGGTAGTTGCATTTGCATTTGTGTGTTGCATTATTGTGTGCATCTTACTTGTTCATTGTTCACGCTGATGTGCTACATGTTAGATTAGATTTCATTTAGCTAAACCTTTTCTTTTTTAGTATGGATTGTTTTATATCATATAAATGCAAGGGTGATGATCAACACCCTATGCACATTCTAGCAAACAAGTTGATTTGAGTATGTAGGTAGCAGGTCAGTGAGCCCAGGGATTGGTGGGGTTCTCATGAACTCTTTGTTCAAGCATATGGATCATGCGCTCTACGGTGAGCATGTGTCCCCAAGTTGGAGCCAGATTTAACCCACTAAAAGTGGGTAATCCCATTAGAGAAATTTTTCTCCTTCCTTGGTCAACCAGCCAACCAACAACCATATATTTGTTTAGTATATGATGATATGTTGCGTTCCTCGACCATTTGCACCAATCTGACATCTCTTAGTATCTGATATTCCTCTTGAGGGAAGGTGGGTTACCACTCAACAAGTACTTTAACCATTTTGCAACCATATGCTTTTACTCAATGTTTTGGGCATTTTGACATGGATAATCGGGTGATCTAGATGATTGACCAATCTTGACTATAAAATTGTTCTGTCACCTTACCAAGGGGGATAGTCTTTGACCCTAGTCCAGTGGGACCTCCTTTGAGGCCTTAGGGTTATAGGAGGGGCACTACTTGGGAAAATTTGTTTGAAGTAGCATGTCCATGACCATTTCATACCTACCACTCTTCATCATTCCCATGATTTCATATCCATTCTTCAGGTTTGTTGTCTGCTTCATTGGATTGGCACCCTCATATCCTCATCCTTGAGTCAGGGCTGGAAACTTTGCCTTGGAGATTGATGCAGCTAAAAGAAAGACAAAAGCATATGATGTTCACAGTGAAAGGAAAAGGAGATAAAATGAAAAAGATGGCCGAGACATTAAGTAGTGTGTGGTAAAATACTTAGCATGAGCTCTACTCGCTTCATTAGCCATCACCTGGTTCTTGAGCACTTGATACTCCATCACATAATAAGGAACCCTTGCATGTCTCAACCCTGATGGCAACATGCCGACTTACCACTAAGGAGTAAATCAATGCTATATCATTAAAAGCAAGCTTGGACACCTGAGCTATGCTCCTTATTAAAGCATTTTCAAAAAGAAGTAAAAGTTGCACCAGAGGGTGGAAAAAGCAAGACGAGTAAAGGGATAACTCATGCCTCCATGATTTCTCCCTCCATACATCTATACACTTAGGATGATGAACCTCCATTAGCTGGTCCCATGACCATCGCACCTAGCATGAAGCATTTCCCCTCCATTGCCACAACTATCACAAACGCCTATGAATTGAAGGGTTGACGTTGGACATGTCACTTACCCTTAGGGGCTAGAAGTACCTACTAGGGTTGACCATCTAGCGATCCCTAACAAGGTAGGGAACACTTTTGTGGGACTTGGTCTAGTTAGATATTTGAAGGTGATCCCAATCTAAAGTCTGATTATGCCCTTAACAATTAAGTGTTGTCCACTATGATGCTTTTGTGGTCATTGTCTAGAATGAAATTTCACTTGAGTTTGAGATGGTTTTGCTAGGTGGTCCTTCATAGAGTAGCAGAGGCCTTGAGGGAACACACTTTGTGTGTTCACTACACAAGATGCCCAAGTTGTACTACACTTCCGAGAGTAGTGATGACTTTGCAGATGCAATGTTACCCCTATATGATAGAGCGTTGGGTACTTTGATGATCCCAACAATTGGTTGACATCTCAAAGCACCCCTAGATGCGAGCTCACTTTGCTTTGTGTTGGAGATTCTTGATGATGTACCCAATGGACCCAGCATGACCCCAGACTGGCCTTGACAGTGTTTGATGGGCACGGCTTGATCTTGTAACATCCCTCGTGTTGACTACAAGCCTTATAAACATTTTTGTATAATTAAGCACCCCAACATGATAACTTATTGTTGGCAATACTTTGTTTATGTGTAATGAAAGTATTAATGATGAAATTCATTGATGTCCTGATCATTGTATTGAAGTGTATGAATGCTTTATTTAATGTTAATCATGTATTAATGCTCTAACCAATACCAAAATTAGAATGATCATATATTAATGCTTAAAAAGAATTAATTAAAGAATAATGTTTTAAAAAAAATAATAATTTATTATAGTATCAATATTTAATTAAATTTTATTATCATTTGAAAATTTAAGTCTTTAAGGAGAAGGGATGATGGGCCAAAGTTCCGAGGAGATGGGGTTTGACCAAAAGGCCATACCCATCTCATCGAATTTAACGTCGAACCCCTAAGGCTGGGAAAAGCCGCTCTGATATGATTTTGTTATTAATGCAATTGGTGGTGCCATCCCGATTTTTCCCTTCTCATGAATTGAAAGGGTAACATGGAAAGGGATTCATGAGAGGGTAACATGGAAAGGAAGACAGTGTGGGGGCAAATAGTACCCTCTTGGCCATGACTGAGAGGCAACTGAACTTCATAAAAATGCTAGCCACATTCAGACAATGGGTTCAATTTTGGATTTCTAGAGAATTTTTACAGAAGAGCTAGCATTGGGAATAGCTTTTAGAGAGCATTCAACTTGCATTGGACTGCTATTGCGTAATCTTCAGTTTTTACATGGCATTGCCAAATTGGGCATTGAGGGAGATTAAATTATAATTATTTGGTGGTTGTCGAGACTGAGAAACCACTGGTGCTCTCTTCAGCTGAAAAACCACTAGTGCTTGGTTGAGAAACCACCGCTAAAATGAATCTTTGGTGCTTGTGATTGGCTGAGAAACTATTGGTGCTTGCTAAGACTGAGAAACCACCAGTGCCTGTCAGACTGTTGATAAACCACTTGCAAGTGATATCATTTCCTTAGCTCAACTAGCGTATTGCCCAATGAATTTTAATTGTCAAACATTGGACCTGGCACAGGGGTGGCGAGTTACGAGACATAATAGCGTAACTGGCATACAGTTGAGAGGATAATGTGAAGCACTTCTCTAGTTGCTAGCAATATTCAACATACAGATAAGTAATTTTTGTTATGAGTGTTGTTTTTGAATTTTGAATTCATCGACATACATTTAGTGTGAATTCACCGAAACGTTTAATTTCTATCGATATATGTTAAATGGGCTACATCTTCCAAATTTATGCATGTTGTTAAAGTTGTCTCGTTGAATGGATGCCAAGTTGTATTGCTTCTATTTCATGTCTCTGGAATTGCATGTAAATATATAAATATATACACACATATTTTTGTATTGCTAGAACTCGACCTTCGTGGTTCACAACATTTCCCATTTCTTAACAATTACGTTTATTCTACTTGAGTGCGCCTTGACAAATTGGCGTTGGTGAACATTTGAGAGAGAAACATACCTTTGCGTGTTGAGAAATTGGTTGGGTTGCGCCATTGTTTTCTTTTGTTTTGTTTTATTAGGGTGAAAATCGGCTTGAAGCCACACCCCCTTTTTTTGTTATTCAACTTTAAAACCAGACTATTGAAGCCACCCAATCGAATTATACAACACCAATTAATATTGTGATTTATATAAAAAAAAGGGCTAATGAAGTCTACCATCCGGACAATGCAATGCCAAATTAATATGCATAAATGGTGTGAATATTCTGACCATTATGAATTAATCAATGTAAATATTCGAACCAGGCCACATATGACATGCTCAAATAAGATCGATGGGTGCCAACATAGGATATGTAAATCATGTACGATTTGTATGATCCCATTATGTATTGCATTCAAATGTGTTGCCAACGACCCTGGCTCACATCTAACTTAACCAAATGATTAATGGAATTTCTGGTGTGTATATATCTAGCTTGGAGTCCCTAACCCCCAATGGGTGATGGGTTAGATCCCATATACATTCAACCATCGACACTGTCTGTTGGCAAGGTATTTTGTAACCGCTTGGGACCCTTGACCCTTGATGGGCGATGTGGTAGGTCCCATGAGTATCTGTCATCGACACAGTTTGGTGTATTGAACATTTTGTAATGGCTTGGGACCTGGACCCCTGATGGGCAATGTTGTGGGTTCTTTGCTTATCTAGCTATTGGCACTATTTGGTGTTAAGACCCTGATGGGGCGATGGGGTGCGTCCATCCTACTATCAAACCCCCAAACCACGGGCCTAAATCCATCACAATTGTGTGTATCACTAATTTGGCATGGCCGATGACGGAGTATGGTGAGGGGCAGACCCACAGGTGACTCGGTTGTTGGCTTCGCGAAGATCCTATGTGTAGTACCATGTATGGTGGGGTTGGCGCCGACGGTGTGGACTTTTGAGTATACAACACAATGCGTTTATAATATATTCGGTGTGTATATATATACATTGAATATATTATAAACACATTGTGTGTGTTGTATATATTTGTGTGGCATCGATTTAATATACATACTATTTGATTATACATGCCAAGGTTTTGACACATGCAAAGTGTTTGCATATCATATGTCATGGGGATTTAATTCCTGCGGTTTGTTTATATGTTTAATATTGACTTGGATTTATTTATATATTGACATATGACGTGGACATACTACTCGCGATGTTTACACACTCAATGAGTCACGAGTCTATGCTGTAGAACTATTGGCCGACAAGACGGCTAAATTAAAAAGAAATACCATATAGGTGCCACGTGGAGTGCTAGTGTTAACATGGCCATTGTTAATAAGACCAATGTTCTTTTAAGTGTAACATTCAATCCGGGATTTGGATCGACGAAAAATTTGCATCATCAGAAAGCTCGGGCGGAGCTGGACATGATGGCTACATCAACATCTATTTCCGCAAGTTTTTAGAAAATGGCATTTTTGTAACCCAATACATTGTTAAACATCGAGAAATTGTCAACAAAAAATTTTCATCATCGTAAATCTCTTGCCAAGTTGGACATGATGGCTACATTCATAACTATTTCCGCAAGTTTTTAGAAAATGGCATTTTTGTAACCCAATACATCGTTAAACATTGAGAAATTGAAGATAAAATGTCAGTAACACCTTCCATAGTACAAGGGGTTGATAGGTAGTGTTACAAATCTAGAGTCTAAATGATGTTGGTCATCCCTAGGATAACAAAGGAAGGTCGTGTACTTGGATGCCCAACACTTAAGAGAGTGTGCCATGTCATCCTTCTAGCTCCCTCAGAGATGATGCAGGAAACCCAAAACAAGGTTTTGACACATGGAGGCATTTTGAGGCATGATTTGAGGGCTTCCCCTCAAGGATTGAGTTGATTATGGTGATTGGATATCCATCCTTGCCCAATCCATGCATTTTCAAAGCATTTAGTGCCCAAAAAGGGAATGACATCTTGCTAGAGGAGAGTTTTTACCCACACATGTGGGATTTTGTGGCTTATTTTTGTTATGTTAACCTATTAGGTTGGTTTGTAACCCAATTTCTTCTTGCACACTCAAAATTAAACGTGTGATAGGGCTTTTAGGCTAATTTTTATGAGTAATAGACCTTATATACATTGAGGATCACTCATTTATACTTTTTCATCATCACTCTTGGATTTTGGCCTCTTCTTGAGAGATCGACTTAGCCTTGTGTAAACTCACTACTTGTGAAGATGTGACATTTATGGTGCTATTTCCATCGGAGATTGGTTTTTGTCTTAGAGATGTCCTTTTGGGATTGAAGGAAGTTTTATTGCAAATCTTTATTGTTTTTCATGTAATTAATTATTGCTAAGGTTTTAATTTGTTCCATGTCTAAGTGGATACTATTTATGGAAAAGCTTAGTTGATTATTGCATGTTAAATCTCTCTAACTTGAAATCTATAGGGGACCTCTTAGAGACCTCCTAGGGAGCTTCCCCTATTTAATATCTCTCCTCACAAAAAAGATAGCTAGGGTCTGTACAAGTGAAAACAAGAGGTTTTGCTCCTTACTCCAATTATCTATCCATTATCTCTTAAATTAACCCAAATCTTCAAAACATAAATATTTTCCTCTTTTATTTTCTAATTTCAAGGCAAACCGCTAGGGCAATTTTTGTAGGGCCAATTTTAATTAGGGCATTTGTAGATGAGTGTCGGATGTAATAAGACTTGAATATAAACTTGTTGATCCATTTAACTAAAAAATTAGTTTTTGCATGGTTAAGTTTTCCCTGGAAGGGTTGACTTCATCTTCCTCTAAATAATTTGTACCCTAGAAAACCCTAACCCTAGCTAGGGCTTTGACTTAGGGATTAATTTGAGGGGTTGCCTTTCTCCTTTGTTGATTACATCATTTGTAAACCCCTTTTTTGATGCATATATGCCTAGAAACACCTTTGATGCTACATACCTTGAAACCCTAGGTCATATGTGTTATTCCTAGGCTTGGTGTATGATACACATCTCCTTTACAAGAAGAGTTGTGCCTTTGTCCATTAATGAATGTCTTCACGTAGCCTATATCTATATCACCTTGGGTCATATAATATAGAATAACCCTTAGGTGATCATTGGGAAACCTCCCTTGTGGTGCAATTTCACTAGAGAATAGGAGGAAGATATCTGAAGTGACAATGGCAATCTCCCCCATTGTTGTGACAAGGTTTGGCCTTTGCCTTGTAAGGCCTCTCAATAGGCCTACTAGATTTTGTGGCAACATGACTCATGCAAAGTGTTGAACAACAAGCTTCCTTCTGACTTCATTAACACCTCTACAACTTCATGTGCCTTTTAACTTAACTAAATTCCAAGTTTGTCCTATCTTTTGTATAGTGAAAAACATGGAGCAACAAGCTCCCATCTTTCTATCCACACCTACCCATAACCAAAATCTCTATGTACACTTGCCTTGACTACATCTTGAAGTCTGCCATGTCTTCATGTGGAGTGTTGAGAGCAAAGCAATAAGCTCCGCTTCTATGCATACCTTTGCTTGATTATAATTCCGTGTTCATTTTCCTTAACCATTTTTTTCACAAACAAGGTTTCTAAGATAGGTTCAAAGCACAAACGTTCATAGGGGCCTTTGAGCACAAATGACCAAATAATTAGCACTCAATTATTTTGATTCTGCATGGATCCATTCAAGTCATACTTTCCACATGGCATCACCATTTCATCCTTGGTAGCCACTTGTAAACTCGTCATCGACCTTGTGTTAAAGTTTGTAGTCCAATGTTGGTGTAGAATGTGGGGAAATGTGGAATGCAATATCGAGAAGAGCCAAAGTGTGGAAGGAAGTGTAGCTTACTCTCCTCTCCCCGTGTCTTCTTCCCCATGAGAAAGTGAAGCGAGGATAGAGGAAAGGTGAATGAAATGTGGGGAAACGGAAAACATATGAAAGGAGAAGATGGATTACCTCCACCCTAGATTGTCGCGAAAAGTCAAGTGCAAAGGGTAAGATGAAGGAATGAGGATGGAATGGGAGTATAGGGTGGATGAAAGGAATTGGATATGGAGTGCAAGAGAGGTGATGAGGGGTTCAGATCTTGCATTAGTGGAAAGTCAAGTGTGGATTGTGGGGGTAGAGGAGGGAGATGGATGTGGGGAGTAGTAGATGCGATGAGGGGTCTATGTCATACAACGAAGGATTAGGGGGTGGAGGATGGGCTTTATGCAACCTTGTAAATTGCCTAGCTTAAGGGGTGGAGGATAGGCTCTTTGGAACCCCAATTGCCTAATAAATGTCTTTAGCTTATAAATAGGATGGTGGATGATGTGTTCTTTGCGAACTCAACATCTACCCACCCCAAACTCATCCAAAGACTATAAGGGGCCTTGTTCCAACACATTTATGTGGAAGGATTTCTTCCTAAGGGGTCGTCCATGGGTTTTGAGAATAAAACAATAACCCTTTAATCTTCTGGCTTAGTGGCAATACTTTGGAATTCGCTGGCATTAAACAAACGTGTAGCTTTGAGCTATAACATTTCCTTGGAGATATTACCTCCCTATGAGGTAAATTAGGTTTAGCTCAACATCCCAATTATGAAGACCAATCTTACATGGCTGGTCATAATTATGCTTTGTCGATTGGACTATGGAGTCCAATGGTGCATCTTACAAAACATGTCTTCATATTTTTTTGTTCCATAACAACTCTTGCTTTGGCACTAAAATAAAACAAAGACAATGTAGGAGGAAAAACTGTAAGTAACAATGAGCTTAAAACTACCGAAAGCAATGAAATCTTATCTACCTACCTTAGCCAGCAAAGGAAAACTTGCTCGGTGGCACGATAATGCCAAAGCAACTAGAAAAGAAACTTAATGAGTGTATGAGACTCATCCCTGCACTTGGTTGTCAGGGAAAATAATGGCAGTGATATCCGTGATATAGAAAAGGCTGGGAAGCCCTAAAAGGGATAATAAACTTGAGGCCTTGAGTTAAACAATCTCCATCCTAGTATCCATAAAACATGGGAGGGAGGTGTGTACGTAGTATCTTTGTACAAAATGCCTATGAAACGTGGCTAAAATGTCTAAGTGGCATTTCAAATTTTTGAAGCGCTTTATCATCTGTTTAAACGGGTGTTTCGGCCAGGGAATGAGTGATTTTAGCCAATAGTGTGATTGTTAAAATAGAAAAGAAATTGAAAAAACAATCTCTATAACTAAACAAAGTTTTTTGGTAAAAATTACATGAGAAAATTTTTGGCCGACGCGTTTCGAATCAACAAGTGTGGTTCATCCTCAAGACTAAATTTTTACCGAAAGACTTTGTTTAATTTGTTATGGATCACAGAAGCTTGAATACAAAAATCCCTGGAACTACCTGCTTACATATTAGACTATACATAGAGAGCCGGGGCTTCCCTTAACTATCTGTACTTTAGCTTTATTTCCAAATTTGAAATTCAGGAATGATATTCTGAAATTTGTCTCATTTGTATTTTAACATTTACGTATGTGTGTGTCAGATCGTAACCGTACTATATTCTCGTTTTCTTAAAACTTCCTATATCGTTTTCGGATACCGTATCCTTTCCCTTTCATGTTTATATTTGTGCAACTTAGTATGTTACCCAAGTATTACTTTTATTCCGTTGGTATTTTATCTTATCGAATGCTATAAATGTTAAATTTGTGTTTTGTTACGATATATCACTTCTGTTAAACAATAAAACAGCTTACACTGTTTTTCTGATGAAAGCCAGGTGTATTGTATCATGTGATGATAAAATATATAAAACTGTTGTTGTTGGCTGTAATTTAAGAATGCACTATATGCATGTTATTTTGGCTGAATTACCTTAGATAGGAGTTGGTATTTTTCTAGTGCAATGTGTTGAAAGTGCTGATATTCTGAAAGGATCAAATTTGAAAATATCTGAGTTATATTATGTAACTTGCAGGATATTTTAACAACCCCAGTGCAACTAAAATAACACTAGATAAGGAAGGATGGCTGCATACTGGAGATATGGGCTACTTTGATGAGGAAGGAGGATTATTTATTGTGGATCGTATTAAAGAACTAATCAAATACAAAGGTTTCCAGGTAATCTATTATATCCACAAGATCGAAAAATGGAAAAAGTTAAAATCTGTAACTATTTTTCCATTACGTAACATAGAATATACTTGCCAGTCATCTTGGACGTGTTATCTGGTAAAGATAATTATCTTAGTGTCACAGTTTGATATGCACAAGAATCATAAGCTTAGGACAATATCCCTGACTCTGAGATATGTAGCTCCATTATATCTATCCTGTTCGAATCATATCCATATAATACCAATTTATACATTTTTCCTGTCATTGTTGGAGGTCTCCCATACGCACATCAAATTTACGATGGAAGAAGTCTCTATTCTGTATTAAAAGAGCATATTATATATCCCACATATATTCTTTTGTATGTTCTAGGCCGTATACTTTTGTAATTGGGCTTTTGTTGAATGGGGAGATGAAAGAGCACTAGTTCTAGGTGTGCAACCTAAAAGACTAGTAAAAGGCTAACACAAATTTATGATTGAGGAATCGACACCTTCATCAATATGGATCAATTTTGCAAATATTGTTTTGGCAGTATATTGTCAAGGGTTCAGAACGAAATTTATTGGAAATATTGGACACTATTGACTAATATAAATTTGGAAAAACTCAAAAAAATAATCAGAACGAAATATTGGACACTATTGAGTAATATAAATTTGGAAAAACACAAAAAAATAATCGGCAACCTGAATTTAAAAAAATAAAAATAAAAAAAAAAATTCAGAAATATGGGAAGAAATCAAAGCTATATGCAACGCTCATACAGACTACATTTCACGATATTTTATTTGTACGACGAGAATGAACCCTAAATGCAATTGAGTGGACTTTACAATGCAGTTCAAGTAGATTGTGAGAATGTTATTCTATACTTCAATCCATGTTTTAGGGTTCGGATATTCTCTTCGTATTATATTATTCAAATATGAAAACTCAAATGGATAACATAAATTAAATTTCAATATATTCAATGACCAAGAAGATGACTCCATGTTTTAGGGTTCGGATATTCTCTTCGTATTATATCATTCAAATATGAAAACTCAAATGGATAACATAAATTAAATTTCAATATATTCAATGACCAAGAAGATGACTCTCTCTATTTTTTGTTACATGCAAAGCTTTAAAAGTAGAGAACGCAGTTCACACCCCAATTCAAGCAAATGCAATGCAATAGCGCGACTCAGCTGTTAGTTGCTGAAATAGTCCAAAAGGAACACACTGGATTTATAAAAGGCAGATTTGTTCTTGATACTCTTTTAACTGCGTGGGAATGTCTTCAATGGGCTTGAGAGTCTTTGACCAAAAGGTTTTGTGATGCAGGAGCATCTTTGGCCAGAGCAATTTGCATCCATCAATTTTTAGCTAGTAGTTTAGAGGATGAGATAAGAGTGTTGCAACTCCAACTTGCTGCTGCAGTGTTGCAACTTCGATGTATTTCAAGTGTTGCAACTCTGCTACAACACTTTAGATCATACCTTGTTGCCATTATGCGTGTCTTACGAGGACTTCATGGCAAAATCGGTGGGCCATCTATGCGGGAACATAATAATCAGTTTGGGAAACAGATGAGGAAGTTGAATCGCTGCACGTCAACCTATCTTTTAAGAGAGAAACAAATAGAGGATAAAAAATAAATAGATTAGAAGAGATCATGGAGCTGGGGAGAAGGAATGGAGGAACAAAGAAAAGATTAATAGATATGGAGAATAGCTAATTGAGTCTGGTGGTGAAACAGATAGTGCATATGCAGAGTCATAGTGCAAAGTAGGAATTTACACAAATCATATGAATAAATTGGTGTTTATATGAATAAGAAACAAAAATTGATGTTGTCTCTTATTCTGTTTCCTGTAACTCTCAATTTCTTATTGCATTGGTCAGTTTTTAATTTATGTTAACGCTAGCATACAAGTAGTTGTGTGCTTTGTGGGCAGAGACCAAGTTCCTGTATAAATTGGTGTTTATATGAATAAGAAACAAAATTGATGTTGTCTCTTATCCTGTTTCCTGTAACTCTCAATTTCTCATTGCATTGGTCAGTTTTTAATTTATGTTAACGCTAGCATACAAGTAGTTGTGTGCTTTTTGGGCAGAGACCAAGTTCCTGTAGTTGTTTATGTACAGGATTTGTAATGGTCATTTGCATCGAGTGGTCAGTTTTTAATTTATGTTAACGCTAGCATACAAGTAGTTGTGTGCTTTGTGGGCAGAGACCAAGTTCCTGTAGTTGTTTATGTGCAGGATTTGTAATGGTCATTTGCATCGAGTGGTATCAGAGCTGGTTTAAACTGTAGAGATTGATCTTTTGTTAGTGCTTTTGTAATGTGTGGTTATGGAAGGACAAGAGAGAGGCTGTTCAATGTAATTGCTAAAAGGCAAGTTGTGAGAAATCAAGCCCGGACAAGGCCTATGAATGATAGTCAAGTTGAGGGCCACTAGACAACCTGCAGGAATTCTGCCACGTAGAGAAGGAGCAACACAAGAGGGTGCAAGCAACTGAGAATTGGAGGAATTGAGAAGGAGAATAGATGATATGGAAAATAGGAGAGTTGGGGATGTTGAAGCAGACTCAAAGTCAGAAGATAACATTGAAGAAGAGAGAAAAGTTGACGAAGTGGACCTAACGGTACATTTTATATCCTGTCTAAAGGGTGGAGGTAGTGCAAAGGTGTTAGTTTCATACTATGATGGTAGTTTAAAGGCCAAGACTCTCATTGATTGGATAGAGAAGCTTGAAAGGTACTTTTGAGTACAAGAATGTTTCAATAGGGGAATTTTGAGGTCTAAAATGGGTCCCATAAGGAAAATAATAAAATAATAGTTAAAATAATAAAATAAAAGATGAATTTTTAAAGGGAAATAAAGAAAACTATTGTTTTATTGTATTTTCGACTTATCTCCTTATAGGTTTGCTCAAATGTCAATTGTATGCACCTATTGGATGCAGAATTAAATTATGCATGCACGTTTTTTTCGGTGTGGTTTTACTTAAAAGTATGTGAGTGGGTACTGGTTGGATGTGGAATTAAATTTTGCATCCAATGGGGTGCTTACACGTGACATTTGAATAAACCTATAAGAAGAGACCTTGAAAATACAATAAAAAAAGTAGTTTTCTCATCTCCCCTCCAAAAATATTTAACCATGGACATGGCATCATCATTTTGAATCTTATGGGTTCTTTTAAAGTTGAATTCGTTAGTACATATTTTGTTTTGAAGCCCATTTTTTAACCTCAAAATTACTCTAATGAGGATCCCAAACACGTTCTATTTCCCATGACAAAGTTAAAGGGGCATGTTGCACTTCGGTGGGATATGCTACAAAAAGACAGGCTAGACAACCAGTAGGAGAAGATTAGAACCTTGGGGAAGATGACGAGCAAAATTATGGTGAAATTCCTACCTGCTAATTGTTGAGAAATTAACGCTTATAGGAATTAGGGTTTGATTCCTCTTTCTTGATAATTACTTGTGAATTATGTTGGCTTCTTTTACTTCTTTATTAGTTTATCATTCATCAAGCAATCACCAAATTAAATATATATAAAGACCACAAGAACAAGAGACACAAGAGGTGGACAATCAACTAGGGCAAAACCCCTCCGAGGGGAAAACCCTGTCCAACTCTTCCATTGGTAGATTCAAATCAAGATGAGACAATCCAAGACCTTATCGACCTAGACAAAGACCCTCCTCCAATCACCAAGACAGCCCTTCCTTCCAATCAATGTTTTAAGACTCCGACTCCGACTCCGACTCGGCCGAGCAATGACTCCGACTCCGACTCCGACTCGGTAATGACTCGGCCGACTCGTTTTCAATGACTCGGTCGTTGTAAAAAATACATTAAATATTTAGTTTTTTGATAAAAAACATAATTTTGAAGATTTTAAACATAATTTTAAAGATTTTCATTCATGTTTCCAAACACACAACATTATAATATAGATGGAAGACAACATATGATCAAAGTAGGCTCATGAACCAATCCATTATATCAAAATGGTACCAAATGGCAATACATAGTCAACTGTCATACATGATCAAAGACTCAAAACAAAAAACACATAACCAAGGAGGCTAGAAATGGCCTCTACAAGACTACAAGT
>APFE030871869.1:453-65417 GCA_000404065.3 Pinus taeda
TGCATCTGGTACTCAAATACCGTGGCTGCCTACACAGATACATCCAGGAAGAGATGGAGTTCTTGAACATCTCCTCACTCGGCACAGCATACCGATACGCTGTCAAAATCGAGCGAAAGTTCAAACAAAAGAAGCAAGACTTTGGATCTTCTAATCCGAAGCCCAAAGGAGAAAGCCAAGGCGAGGTGACCCAAGACAACCCGTCGAAGCCACAAGAAAAGAACAACACCACAAAGCCGAAGAAGGACATAGGAAAGTGGTGTGAGTTCCACAAGAGTCCCACTCATAACACAAGTGAGTGTCGGACCAAGCAGTCATTGGTGGCCGAGTTGAAGGCTTCCGAGTCAGATACATGTTCCGACCCTGAGCCAGAACCTGACAAGGGGAATGGCAAAGGGAAGCAGATCATTGATGCGGATCCCAGCACCACTGTTGCCACTTCCAAGATCCAGAAGAATGAGCCCGAAGAGCCAGAGGAGGGGGAACGTCTTTTCCGCTCACAAATGTGGGTGAAGGGTTCGCCGCTGCAATTCATTGTTGATAGTGGGAGCCAAAAGAACCTGATTTCAGCAGAGGTCGTGAAGCGGTTGGGCCTACCGACTACACCACAGCCACGGCCATACAGTATCGGGTGGCTTCATGAAGGACGAGATCTCAAAGTTCGCCAGCAGTACCGCCTTCCCTACAGCATCAAGCCTTTCACAGACGAGGTATTGTGTGATGTTACACCTCTAGATGTTTGTGATGTATTATTAGGCCATCCATACTTGTGGAGGCGGCATGCTGTGTATGAGTCAAGGCCTCGTGCTGTCATTATTTCTTTGAGTAATTCATTATACAGGATACCAGAGATAGCCCCACCTACTGCCACCTCTTTGATCACTGCTAAGAAAGGCAGCAAGCTCATCTCACAGACCAGGAAATTCATCTTTATGGTTCACTCCCAAAGTAAGGGGAAGATCGTTGCTACATCCATGACCACCGCAAAGGGTTCCTCCACACAGCAGCAGCAGCAAAGGGATATAGTCATGACAGAACACCGGAACAACTTCTCCTCACCCACAGGGGTACCACACAAGTTTCAGGTGGGCAATAAAGTTTGGTTACATCTGCAGAAAGAATGCCTTACCAGAACCCATCAGAAGCTCAGACCACTCCGAAAAGGTCCTTACATCAGTACCAAGGCTACGGGCAACAATGCTTTGGAGCACATCATTCCTCCATTCCTTCGCCTGCACCAAGTGTTCAATGTGGACCATTGTCGACCATACTTCCCACCATTACTGGACACATCAGAGGTTGCAGGACAAGTTCAGCAGATGGAGGAACTCAACACAATGGGGACCATTGCTTCCTAAGGGGGGAGGAATGATCCAGGTGGATGTTGGTGGCCACCCACCTATCCCATTTGGACCCCCCAATTGTCTCTTTCAGCATTTTCAGTTTCCTTAATTGTAGCACAACTTACTATTTTTAGCAGTTTTTCGGGTCCTGAACTTCCGGAGCCGTTTTGAGGCCCTAAACGACGTTTTTTGGGGAATCCAAGGGCAACATGGGTCCATGGAATGGATCGATGTTGCCCGTTCCAACAATGGTAGTTCTCGGATAGATCTTTCTAACGAGCTATCATACGCGTCAAACGGAGATCGTATGCCAAAGTTACGACCCCGGGAAATTTATGTACCAATTTACCCAAAACGGGGCCCACAATTTGGCGTTTCATCTTCTAAGGGTCGGTTTTGGAATGTGAAGGGTTTTCCATTGTTTCTCAATAATAAATAGGCCTTCGAGCCTCATTGTAAAAAAGTCGGAACAGTTCAGAGACATGTAGCCGCACATCTCTTCTCAGAGATAAGCTACCATCGTCCTAGCTGGTTTATTTCCAATTCTGGTTGTAAGCATATTTCGGTATTTTCCATTAATGAAATGAAGTGTTATTTCCGCTGCATCTCTTTATTTATGGATATCGCATCTCTATATTTATGGTTATCACTGTAATCTATTGTGTTCCTGTTTAAATCCGGATCATCGAGAGGTTCGATGATCCCTGCTACTATCATCTTGTCTAATTCTTCCTTCACCTTTTCCTTATATTTTGGATTCAGTTTATAAGGTCTCTACTTGACAGCCTTCACATCAGGCTTCAGAGGAATCTTCATAATTACCAAGTCTCTTACTATGCCCTAACTTAGTGGGAAATAACTCCTGGTACTCGTGCAAAATATATGTTATCTTGTTGACTCTGTCTTCATCCCAGTAATCTCCTATTGTTACAAACTTTGGCTCATCCTTTGATCCTATATTCACATTCTTCGTCTTTAGTGATTTCATTATATCAGGCATCTCTATTTCAATTCCATTAACTTCACGATGACCTTCAAATTATGCGATGTCAATATTGCGATGATCTTCCTCCTCTTATGCAGTGATATTGTAGCATTCAATTTCATTATGTAACTGCACAACCCAATATGGTTTCCAAATAAATGGAACTTCGTTCTAAAAAATATTTCTATTAACAATTTGAAGGGATGCATCTATATTTGGAAAATCATATTAAAAACTAAATTTCATTCTAAATCCATCAATCATCTCTACCTGCCTTGCAGGACCATGTCGTATTTCTGTTTCCAAATACCAATTTTGAGGAATTGTCTCTAAGGTATGGATGATGCCATGCACCCATTCTTCTCGTGAAACTTATTTCCATGCTATCATACAAAGTTGTATGTGTTCTCAAGGATCTATTTGACAATCATACTTATCTGCTAGTTCTATTTTGACTTGACCAAACTTTACCCACATCAATATTCGACATTGTTTCCAATCTCCTATATTCTTCTTATGTGTACCCCACCATCTAGCAGGTGTAGCTTTTATGGCTAAATCTAGAGCTAACAATCTTTGAAATTCTAGTACTTGTCTTTCATAATATCTAAAGAAAGTATCGACATTATCCAAACCATCATAAAAAGGTAAATCACATACCTTTGTTGTCATATAGTGCACTGCTTTAGTGATCCTTTCACATTGCCTTGTAGACATTTCATGTAACCTATTTTTCCAATTTTATAATTCTTCTTCTGAATCTAAAGTGCACAAAATGTCTTTCTCCAAACCCAATCTTCCATATGTAGTAGGATTGATCGATTCTTCTCATTTTGTTGTTATCTGGTAAATATTATAGATGTCGTCTGTTTGTACTCCTCGCTAATAGGTTCAGTATACCTCGCTACTTTTGATGGTTAGAATGGAACAATAAATCTTACAATTTTTCTTTCAAATATCATTTGTCTTTTCTTCAAGTTAATTATAGCCATGTTAGAAAATTCCCAATCTAATCCAAGCAATGCAAGATAAGCATTACCATCATCCACAATTTCAATCACTTCAAAGTAAGTAGTAGTGCGCACTCCTTCATGTCTACCATGATACTTGGAAACCTTCCTAGAGGAACAATATTCTTTTGGTTCACCATATTCAACTAGATCGGTGACCATTGCAACTTCATATTATCCATCAATTCCAAAGTATGCTTTGGCAAGACGTTGGCATTAGATCTTAGGTCTAGGATAACCTCATCCATGTCATATTCTCCAATCTATGCAGTAATCCTCATTTCTTTTATAGTCCTCTTCTTGTGTCGATGTATGTTTTTCATTGCATGCATCTCGCTCTATGGTACTTCCTTAGAAGCACAAGAGTCTATCAATTCCTACAATCCTTCTACAATTTTTTGGTTTCTCAACAATTTCATGCAAGTCTATATAAAATAATTCTAAATATCTAGATCTACATCTTGTGTCGCAGTTGATACTATCTCGCAGTTATTCTTTTATGTTGGATGTATAGTAGAGGTCGAAGCTGCATTATCCATAAAGCATCACCTCACCTCCATAAATACTTTATTTTCCTTCTGAAAATCAAATGCAGGGACCTTTTTAGTGGCTTTTCTTACCCATGTAGCTTCAGCTTCCTTTTTCCCATCAAATTTATCATTTCCAGTCACAAATCTGCTTCTTGCTACAATGGCGATGCATGGTTGATCCTCCCTTGGCTCAACGACCATCATTTGAAGATTTGTTGTGGGTTGTTGGTTCCTTTTCTCCTGCATATTTGCAATAGGGACGGGACATTCTTCTATCATGTGATCAAAATACTTATAGTAGATGCAAGTTGTCATAGGGTTCTAACACTCTCTTGCAATGTGTCCTGCCTATCCACAATTATAAGAGATAATATGGCCACGTCCTTGACCAACTCCTCCACCTCGTCCTCTTCCTCATCCTCAGAAGCCTCCTCGACTAGTAGGCTGGCCTAGATCCTCGTGTGTATGTCCTTGATCTTGCAGTCTATAAGCATTGATAGTGCACTCCATCATAAATTCATAACTTCAACAATTTCTCTCATCATTGCCGAGTGGTTTACAAAATTTTCAAAAAACTTCTTTGGGGTCCGTATGTACTTCTATAATAAAATAGAAATATTCAGAGTGATGTTGGCTTCTCATTCTATAAATATCACACCATAAACTTGATCCTAGGTTCATTGTATTAGGTGACCCACTTTCCAAATAATCTCTGAACATAGGGCATTGATCCTTATAATGGCCCTTTGCTTTGCATTTTGTAAACCATACTTTTGATCTGGTTTCTTTTCCTTTCTTGAGATCCTACAATTCCAAGGTCAGATTTGCTAGCTAAATCTAAATCTTTTGTACTCCTACATGAGTATTTTCGATCGTTGAAGCTTCTAGCTTCATCGCAATCTTCAATGCTTCAGTTTGAGTCGTGATCTTCTGTTGCGTCAAGGGTATCCTGTTACGTGGCAATAGCGTGGCTATAAACCACTCCTTATGTTGTTCTAGAGGTATGTTAAAGCTTACCTATCCCATTAACACCTTGAATCGTTGATCCAACTCCCACATAGACTCAGTAGTTGACTGTTGATTTCCTTCATCTCCGTAATGCATTATGATTCTCATTTTGACTTCTTGAATTCTGATACCAACACTTTCTTAATATCATCCAACAAAGCAGCCTAATTAGTTGTAGAATACTTTATGTACCATGTCAGTGCTCTTTCTCGTAGTGTCATGGTGATCTGCACCTTCTTTTCATCTTCATCAGTGACCTATCTTGCTTTCCCTACTACATCATCTACAAACTAGAACTAGTCAGGATCCTCTAATCCAATTCCTTTAAAGATAAGTAGCTTAATGTCATCGGCCATTTTTCATTTCGGGGGCTTAGGTGGAGGGAGTTGGGGAGTAGGGAAATTATAGGGAGAGAGATGGGGTGTAAGGGGAGTATATGGATAAGGAATCCCAAAGATACCCTGATGTTTCTCGACTCCTAACTTTGACGTGCATTTAGGATGGGAGGGGGAATGCCTCGAGGTTGTGGGATTACTTTCTTCTTATTCTCTCTCAAATCCACCTAACAAGGGACTATAACCAGTCTCAATAAAGTTTTTTGGCCTATGTTCTACTCTATATCACTTCTCACTTCATGTAGATCCCGGTTTAGACTTATTCCCTCTTCGCCCAAACATTAATATGATTGCATTTGTAGTACGTCCTTTTCAATCGTGTCTATTGCAAATTTAATAATAAATCCTCCCAGGATAATGTCAATCCAAAAATCAACCATTCTTGAAATATTTTTATTGACGTTCTTGAGTCACTATATCAATCCAAGATTCCACCCCTCAAGTTCGCCTCCTTTAAAACAATTCTTATGCTCAGTTAAATTTGATACCCACTCATGTAGTTCAACATGAAATGAACCAAAGAAGATTTTGTGTTGTTTTATATAGAGATACTTTTGCAACGATGTTCCAGTCAATAGTCACAGGTTTCTATTTTCCTGAAATGCAAATTCTTACTCTTTTTGTTCAACCCACTCCTAGATTTCCTTCTTCGATAGACGTCAAAACATATCCCTCAAATATATCTTGATCCAGGAAACATAACCATTTGTTGGCTTAAGGGGGCTTGAACAAGGTTTAGAGTGTACTGCACATAGACAAAACCATTAACCACTACCTCTTTCAAAAACGACCTACAAGGAGATCGCAATCTCACCTGAAGAAATTATGGGAGGTTGCAAAACTAGGTTTCTACAACCAGTGGGATATGTGCATTGTGGCATACGTATGTTTACATATGCTTTATACCTATCTACAACTTCGCATACATAAATAACTTTGAGCTAATGATTTACTTAATCGATTTGTAGTTATTGCATAAACATATCATATAACAGTATAACTTGTATTCTCTCGCCTAATTCAGTAAAAAGAATGCATAACAGTATGTATGAACAAAGATAATGAACACATATACACAAGATTTTGCTAAAACTTCTTCTTCTTTATTAAGATAGATATTTAATACACGCAACATTTTTAACCTGTGCACCCAACTACAAGTGGTCTGCACACTCAGCTATAGATTCTTCTAGGGCTCCACACACTTAGCTACAGAACCTTTCCTTCAGGCTCAAAAATACAGACTAAAGACAAAAAATATCAATGATTCATCTATGACTTCTCTATATCCTTGACAAAGTACTACATCTCCTTATATAGATTTCATCACTACAATACCATGATCCACATGACATGGATTCAAAAAAACAATGAAATAACACCCAATAGCTATTACAAAATGAGGGGCTTTGAACCACCCGAAATCCCCTAAACATCAAGCGGTAAATATAACTTTGCAGACTCTATGTGCTCCACTCCTCAAAATTCGGATTCTTTGACCAAAACTGGACCAAGTTAGGTTGCGCCAAATAGGACCATGGAGGCGGCCATAATATTGTTTTTTCCTTGAGGGTGAAACATGAGGAAGAAAAATTTCCTTGTCTCAGAGATGATCTTACTTAATTTCTTTGCAGAGATCAAACAAATGATGGTAGGGAGTGTTACCTCCAATATCCTGTACACCTTACTACCCAAAGTAATAATAACAGTGTGAGGCCTAGATTCATACACAACATGACACTTCCACAAGTACAGTTGGCCTAATAATACATTAAAAAACTTCAAGAGGAAAAACATCACATAGTAACTCATTTGTGAAGGGCTTGATGTTGTAGGGGAAGCAACAATGTTGGTTGACACAAAGATCTCGTCCTTGGTGAAACGACTTGATGGTGTAGGGCTGTGAGTCTGGTGTGGTCGATAGGGCCAACCGCTTCATGACCTCTGCTAAAATGAGGTTCCTTTGGTTCCTGTTGTCAACAATGAACTATAGCAGGGAACCCTTCACCCACATATGTGAGTGGAAGAGGTGCTCCCCCTCCTCTAGATCTTCGGGCTCAATCTTCTGGATCTTAGTGGTGGCAATAATGATAGTGGGATTCCCATCAATAATATACTTCCATTTTTCATTCCCTTTGTTTGATTTTGACTCAAAGTTAGAACATGTATCTGATTCAGAAGCCTTCAGCTTAGCCACTATTGACTGCTTGGCTCAACACTCACTCATGTTATGAGTGGGGAACTTATGGAATTCACACCACTTTCCTATGTCCTTCTTTGTCTTTTTGGTGTTGTTATTTGCTTTCGGCTTCAACATATTGTCTTGGGTCACCCTGCCTTGGCTTTGTCCTTTGTTCTGTGGTTTAGGGGTGCATTTCCCTTACTTTGGGTTCATAGATCCAAAGTCTCACTTCTTCTATTTAAAATTTTACTCGATTTTAACAAAATATCAATATGTGGCACTGAGCAAGGAGATGTCTAGTAACTCCATTTCGTCAAGGATGTACTTATGTATATAATCACGATACTTCAGTACCAAATGTTGCTCAAAAACCTTGATACATAGCTTCCTATGAAGGGCATGAAAAACATATGTGAACTCCCACACATCTGGTCTCTTCCCTGTTGTAGCATGGTCCACTTTATGTATTTATATTCATAGCTCCTCACAAGGTAATATTATTCCTTGATGGTGTCTTTGAAATAATTCCAAGTGGGTGTGGATGAAAACAATGAGGATTCCCTCTTGTCCTTTTGCTCACAGTAGGTTTCCCACTAGTCCCTGACATGGGGGGCGACTTTGAGGAGTGCAAAAGTAATATTTTCCTTATTGGAAAAGTCATGAACTAAAAAAATACCCTTCTAATAGATTTAACGATATATCTATGATGTCTGCATCTATTTGGCCTTCAAATATGGGAATGTCAACATTAACTTGTACCTTAAAAAGAGTGGCGTGTACAGGGTGGCTCTTGAATGAAGATGTGTTTCCAGTGGGTAGTTGCCCAAGGATCTGGGCAAAGTTATCCATCATGACATTCCATTGTCCCTCAAGGGCCTCCTAGAGAAATATTTTGAAAGGGTCTCCTACTCCCTCATCTTTTTTTTCCTCCGCCATGGGAGGTCGTCGGGGTTTGCGAGGTGGGCCTTGCAAAGGTTCAACCATCTTGAGCCCTAACTCCTTATACTTTGACCTCGTTGGGGAAATGTAAAGAAAAAAATAGAAAGAGAAGACTGCTATGATACCATTGATCCAAGCTTATGTGGGAACAAAAAAAAATACAGATATAAAGATAAACACATTGATGGAACATAAATCAAACTTCATTTCACTAATATAAAAGCACTAAAATATGCTTACATATAGAAAGGAAATAAACAAGCTCATGTGATGGTAGCTTATCTCCGAGAAGCGATGTGGCAATTGCATGCCTCTAAACAATGTTACAATGAGGCTCGAAGGCCTATTTATTATTGAAAAACAATGGAAAAACATAAACATCCTAAAACCTAACCCTAAGAGATGAAGCGCCAAAACTATGGGCCCCGTTGGGGTAAGTTGGTACATCAACTTCCCAAGGACGTAACTTTGGCATAAAATCTATGTTTGACACACAGAATACCTCATTAGAAATATCTATCTGAGGAATATAAATTTCAACTACAAACGCTATATAAAGACTCAAGTTTTCTCATTTTCTAATAAAACATCGTTTAGGGCCTCAAAACGGCTTTGGATATTCAAGCCCTTAAAAACTACCACAAATAGGAAATTGTGCTACAATTAAGGAAACTGAAAAACTGAAAGAAATTATAGTGGGGGTCCAAGTGGAATAGGCAGGTGGCCACCAATATCCACTTGTATCAGTCTTGTCACTATAATACATAACATATTTAATGATTTTTACTACATCAATTATATCATTTCAACCAATATGTTATCCAACAAAAAACCTCACTTTACTCATATATTTAACATATCGATATCATGTTTTCGATTTGAAAAAGAAAAAAACATATTTTATATAGATTTATCTCATCTATGTTGTAGCATATCTATGTTGTAGCATTTGTGAATTCATAAATATCGTCCTCCTTTGGCTGAAGTTGCTTTGTCTTCTTACCCTTATAATATCTGCAAATTCCATATATGATTCTATGGCCACCCACTTTCCTCATGTTGATTTAGTAGGTATACATCGTCCATGTCATTTGTCCATGGAATCCTCTAGATCCTATATTACACAACAATGAAATTAGTGACATAACACCTATGCACTTCGTTGTCTTTCCCTCCAATTGGAAAAATGCACACTTGATTTAAGCTCAACTGGTTTTCACAGCACCTTTCTAACTAAAATTCCCTTATTTTCAAAGTATACCCTTCTTGTTTATTTCTACTCTCAATATGGTGACATGACACAAATATTATAAATATTAGATGAGAATTATGAAAACTAATGGAATACTTTTTCTTTTTCATCATATTTTCATTTAACTTAATTCAAACCCTTCATCCATAATTTTAAATAGTGAAATATTTGTATTTTTGTATATTTAGAAAAATCCTTTGACCCTATATTGTAGAGAATATACTATTTCAAATGATTTTTAAGTCTTGTAAATGAACTCAATATATAATATATTAATTAGTACAAGTTAACTTTTGGATGAGATATATCTTCAGCACCACCATCCACCCTATAAAGGAGTAAAGAGTGAGTGGAATGATAAAAAATGTTTATGTCACATGTATACATACTAAGAAATACAAACTTTAAAGGTGAAAATGTGTGTATGTGATTATAACTAGTGGATTGTTACATTATGAGTCATTGACTATTAAAATAAAATTAGAAATTTTGAAATCAAGCCAAATTCACTAGTGCGATAGGGAAATATGACATAAAATACCCTTCATTGGGTTAAAACACTATTTATAGGTCTTTACATCAACCAATGTTTCAACCTATCCCATGTGCATATGCACATTTCACTTCCGATATTGGTATTCAAACCTCATAAAAAAAGGAAAATAACATGAAAGCCTTCAACATTGACACTGCAAAGTGCAGAGAGGAAAATGAATACAAATTAGACCAAATCATTTTTTTTTAAACCCTGATAATATATAATTCACGCATGAATTGGATAAACCTATTATGTATCTTGACTATGCAACCAAAACAATGTAATACATTCACCATGTTTCCATTCTCAACTCACAAATTGAAAATCGAGGGAGCTTTGAAGTTCTACGCGAAGTTGGAGAAAGCCACAGTTGGAGAAATGCATTAAGGCTATGAAATGAAATAACTAATCGATTGGATCTATGTTGATGGTGTGCAGTGATATTGAAGAACGTCTCCTCCTCTGTTGTGGATTTCAATAAAAAATATTTGATTTTTGGGTGTGATTCAGCGTCTATCAATCACAAAATCAATTTATGCATCTCAGTCACCCCCTACCAAAGATGAAAATCAAACCTTTGTCCATCCACTTTGCAGTATTATTGTTCAAAACAATTAGAGGGAAGAGAGAAAAAAAGTAGGTAGAAATGAAAAACAAAATCCATAGTCATGAGGAAAAAAAAGTTGAAAATGCAAGAAGAAAAATCTTGATTTAATTTTCCCTTGAATTAAATTAGGAGAAAAATTTGTAATTCCACATCACAAGACAACTTGTGTTAACTAAGTTAATTTTAATTAATTTCTTCATATAATTCGAGTTGAGGGTCTAACTTGATTCATGTAGAGTTTCTCCTACTTTATAGGATCCCTATTGAGTTTTTTTTAGTCATAATTAATTAATTCAATTTAACTGAGTTAAAGTTAGTTAAACTAGTTCCAACTGATGGAGGAACTAGTAGGAGGTCTAGCAGTGGCGTGCAAATTCATGTGTTCTACCAGTTAATTGATGAGTCAACCATAAATAACTCATGTTGTGAGATATTAGAGTTACCTAGTTGAGATTGTAGTTCAAGGGCAGTGTACAATCAATTGTATAATCATCCAAATTATACAGGTGGTGCATGCAGTGAGAGGAAGGCCTATGATGGATTGCGCAATTCAAATTGAGGAATTTCCCTAATCAATAGGGGTTAATTCCCATGGAAACACCACAAGGAAATAGGGACTTGGGAAAGCATAAAATTGTTTAAGTATTGGCCAAGGCTTGTCTAGGAAGTTGTGAGACAGATAGAGATAGTGCATAGATTGTTCAGGCTTGAGAAAAGCATTGTAATCTTCTCATATTTTCTGGCTAATGAAATACACAAATAGCAGGGGTATTTATCTATGGATTTCCCTAGGAAATCATTGTGTAATGTGTTGATTGAATTCTTTCCCTTGTATGATTCTTAGTTTCTTGATCGATTATTGTTTATGTTGGTGAGTAGAGTAGATTCAAGTCTTTTGTTTTAGCATATTACATAAATAGTTTGAATCTACAAGGAATTTCTACAAGAAAATTTCCTTATGATGCCAAAAAATGTCAAGCAGTAGTAGAGGGAAATGAGAAAAGGGATCATATTATTATGAGAATGAGGTATTTCATACTCAATTTATAGATTTGTACATGTTCCATTGCTTGTTTGAATTGTATTTTTTAGTTTTTAGTTTCAAAATTATAAAACAAGAAATTAGGGTTTAGTTTTTATTTCTAATTTTAAAACAAAAAAAACTATTGTCCATATATAGGGACATGATAGTGAGAAACTAAAATAAGAGATGGCTTCTATATAGGGTGTATAAGAAATGAAAAAAATTAGAAGGTATGGACTTGTCCATGCTTGTCAAATATGTGGAAGAATGTACTAAAGGCATTGAAACAGACCAACCAAACTAACCATGTCAAAGGGAATAATTTGATTCCCCATCAACTCTTGGATCGAGAAAAAGATCTAGGAAAAAATCAATTGCAATAGCCTCTAAGAATATGGAACAAGGAAAAATTACATCCAATGTCCCACCCACTCTTGGGACACAAATTTCTTCCACCACCAGTACAAGTACTTATGCATATTGCATTGGTACATACAAAACCGAGGTAGAATATGATGTTGTCTCTAGGGATATTTGAATGACAAATGTCGGGAAGGTGTTCAATCTAGGTTGAAGGAATCATGTATTTAACTCTTCAAAGAGAATCTACATCTTCCATTATCGAAGATACCAATGCACATTCAAAATGAAGTCATCCATGACATGCGGAATGAATTTGGGACAGGCTGGTCAACAAAGCAAGTTAGAAAACAAATGACTCAAAACTGTAAGTGACTTCATTGCAACCAAAAGAAAAATATAAAACAAATTCCTCCTGATCTAAGGGCCAAAAGAAGTTCAAGTTGATGTAAGCATGAAATTATGGAAATATCTCATGTAAGCATATGATAGAGTAGATGCATGAAGGAATTCCAACAAGGAGAGCACACATGTATTTAAATTTTGTCATAGGAATATTTCAAATTCATTAAATGGTTTTTATATTTTACTAGTGCATAACTAAATTGAATTAGCATGTTTTTTAGGACAAGGCTTTGAAGGCTAGGCTTGCCAAATATTGTGCCACAAATCATTGTGGCCAAACAGGTTTAGAAGACTTAACATACAAATTTGTAAGTATATTTAATATCTGAAATTTCAAATTCATTAAATGGTTTTTATATTTTGCTGGTGCATAACTAAATTGAATTAGTGTGTGTTTCAAGACAAGTCCTTGCCAAATATTGTGCCACACATCACCGTGGCCAAACAGGTTTAGAAGACTTAACATACAAATTTGTAAGTATATTTCATATATATATATATATAAACAAAAATGTAAATGATTGGATATTAATAACTTTAACTTTTCCATCTACCATATTTCTAAACGAGCAACAATATGTCCATTAGCCATCACAATTAGAATTTGATATGCTACAAGACAAAAAGTGGTCTAATTTTCTTATCTGGATGGCGAATAAGTATCATTATTTGACTTTCAGTAACTTAGTTGGATATTGTTATGTGAATATGTCAATTTTCATTTCTTGTGTTGAGTTATTTATTTATGTCTAGCTTGAGTTCTTTTGTGCTCCCATTGGTCATAACACCCTTATAAAACGCCAAACTTTCACTATGATCAAGTTCTTAGAAATCAATATCCAATCATGGCTTTATTAATTCCTTTGCCAAAAACCCTAGTCCAAAGGAGAGATGAAAGACCATGTAATACATAACACGTAGACACCAAACCAGATTACATGGGATTGATTATAGATGCTCGAGTTGAGAGAAAATTACATGGGATTGATTATGGACCCAAGATACATTTTTTGAGGAGTATGGGATGATTGTCCTAGAAAGAAAGAATCATTGTGATGAAGAGCACATGAAAATTGCAACCCATCCTTAGGGAGTACACCACATGAGGATTGGTATATTGACATCTATAGCATGGAGAGAGAGCACTTCACTTGGAGACCTTATTTTGTGCGTTAAATTAAATTTCTTGTGTAATTAGTCCATTTTACTAATGTTGTCCTTCATCACATACTTTGTATAGAAGTAAGAGAATGTATTTGTCTACATCGTACTCATTATTCCATCTATATAAATGTCATGGAGAGTTATTAGTGCTTATGTGATGTAATATAGGAAGACCTCGAGTTTGTGATGTAAAAACTAAAGAAGAAATGAAGATGATTGCTAGCACTAGGGATGATCTTGAGTCTTAGCACTTTTCTTACTAATTATTTTCCATACGGTAGGATGGAGGGTGTAATGAGGTCTAAAACAAATTTTTTTTAGTGATAAACATATTGAATTAATTAAGCATATACGTAGGGACATGGATATTGTAGAAAATCCCATAGATTCACAAGCTCATGCAATGTATTAAATAAAAATACAAGAATCTACTTCTACTTTCAATCAGGAGAATCCAATAGATCGATGAAAAGAATAATAGCAAGAGGAAGACAAATCAATGGCATATAACACAATAAGTATCCAGGGAAAGTAACAACTCGAACCCCCACTATATGTATTGTATTAAATCATAAATCCAAGATGATAATACAATGCTTGTTCTCCAAGTCACTATTTCCTTATGCAATTCATATGGCTAGTTAGCCCATCTTAAAGGGAAACCAATGCATCCAAAACTGTGCAATCCATTCAAGGTTTAGTTCTTGATTGCATGCACCACGTGTAAAACTTAGAAAATTATACATATGATAGTACACTATCCCTGCACTCTAGTCTCAACTGGGTCTTTCTCATAATCGACATACATGAGTTTGTGATGAGGGAATCTTCAGTTAACTCGAGTAGCACTAGTTAATGCATTAGTTCACCAATTGACTGTTAACTCACTATTAGTTCCTCAAACAGTTTGGAACTAATTTAACTTAACTTAACTCAGTATTGAGTTATCTAATTACAACTCACAATTAACTCATCCTGGACCCCTATAATATAGGGAGAACATATACATGAATTTAGAAAGACTTCCAACTCAAAATTCCTAAGTTAACTAAGTCAACTCACTCTAATTAACTAAAGTTACTATGAGAATAGAATTCGATTTTACTTCTCAGTTTAATTCAAGGACACATTAAACTAGAATTTCTGGATTCTATTTTTAACATTTCTTGTAGTTATTTTCAACACTTCCTCTCAAAAAGAAAGGAATTCAAATCGATCATGATCATAAACCTTTGGAATGTTCTGCATGCAACACTTCTCTCTAGTGGTGTTGCTCTAGCAACTCCAGAAACAAAAAAACATCCAACCTAAATCAGAATGATGCCTCTGTCATTAAAGTATATAACTGATATTTCCTCTATCTACTGAAAATTTTGTGTTTCTGTTGACTCTTCCTTTATGCATTGTTGTCAACCCTTCTCTGCACTCTTCAATATCTGACTACTCTAGCCTATGTCACTTCGATCTTTTACTGCATCAATCCCACTAATTCCTCCCATTGTTATGTACTTTGGGTTCCCGTAGCAAGGTGCGATCCATGAGATAAAACCTCTTAATGGAACCTACCCAATTTTATCCCTCTTAGGACTATCACTTCACATCGCCCCACCTCACACCTAGAGGTATGGCTGCATGTGATCCCTCTGCCCACCTGGCTCGAAATTTCCCCCTACTAGAGGTCTCTACATGAGTGGATACCTCCACTCAGTCTCCTCTCAACTTCTCCAATTGTGGCTGCTCCACAATTGTCTGAGACTGCTTCTAAGACTGCTTCTTCTATGCATGAGTGGATCTCTCCACTCAGTCTCTTCTCAGCTTCTCTAGTTGTGGCTACTCCACAACTTCATGAAGCTACTTCCAAGACTTCTTTTGGGGTTGCATGTTGATAGGTAATTTACTCTCCCTCTCAACCACCAAGTCTCTAACCTTTGCCTTACGCCTCAAGGCTTTGCATGCATCTTGTACCTCAAGAGAATATAGGCTCTTGACCCATGAACCAATCAATATCACCTATGCCATGGTGATGTGTCTAAGGAAAAGCTTTTTCTTACTAAAAAACACATCATACCCATGGTCTTCCAATAATGAAATTGAAACAAGATTATTCTTTAGTCCTATAACATACATCACATCTAAGATCCTGAGAGGGGAGACAGAATCCTTCTTAAAGGTAATTGTACCGATCTTGGTAGCTTTATACCTCTCGTCATCTCCAAAATCTATGCTTTGATTGAGGTCTTTCTCCTCAAAATCACTAAAGAGATCTCTATTCCCAATCATATGGAATGAGACACAACTGTCAAGATACCACATGCTTCCCATGGCAATGCCAACCATGCATGCAATGAGAGTGAAATCAAGTTTGAATTGTGAAGCTAGAGCTTCACCTATTTCCCTTATTTTCTGCTCCTTCTTGCTTTCTTTCTTCTATGGGAAGTTCTTGGCATAATGCTCGTGCTCGTGATAGTGAAAAAAATTGACTTTCATCAACTCCATGTTATTTCCACCCTCCTCACCTTGGGACTTATTTCACTTGGCCTTCTTTTCCTTACTTGCTAAGGAAAAATCCTCTTCCACTTCCTTGGAAGAGCTCCCACCTCTGGTGTTCCGCTTCATGTCCTCCTGCATCAAATCTGACCACAGTCATTCCCAATCTGGCTGCTTCTTCCAATCATTGATAGAGTCCTGATAGCTATGCCAACTCTTTGGGAGTCTTAAAACAGAAAGACTCACCATATCACCCTCAACAACCGTGATTCCAACACTTCCAACTTCATCATGACATTGAGTGAACTTGGTCAAATAATTTGGAATTTAGTCACCAACCTCCATCTTGATTTTTCAAAGTTTATCTTTCAGTACCAACTTCCTATGGTCATTGTTGCTCTAGAAAATATCCTTCAACACTTTCCACATAGCATGTGGAGTTTCCTTCCCATGGAGACTCGAGACATTGTGGTCTCGAACTCCCTCAAGGATTATCTACCTCGCCCTTGCCACACACTTCTTCCATTTAGTGAGATTCTGAGCATCCGATGGTGATGGCTTAAGAATGTTTTGATTAATGAATTCTTTCAAGCCATTATCTTCTAACATTACCTCCATCCTATCCTTCTAGGATATATAATTGAAGCTACCGTCCAAGGCATACTCGAGTCGCAAACCATAGAAAGCCATCTGTCGATCTTGAAGTATGTATTACAAGTTTGAATTTCACCTATAACCCTGAACTCAAAACATTGAAATCTCCTCTAGTATATTGAATTTAGTTCTAATACCATGTAGAAAATCCTGTAGATTCACAAACTCATGTAATGTACTAAAGCAAAAGACAAGAATATACTTCTACTATCAAACAACAGAAGCCAATAGATTGATGAAAACAATAATAGAAAAAGGAAGACAAATCAATGGCACATAACACAATAAGTATCCAAGGAAAGACACAACTCAAAACCCCACTATATGTATTGCATTAAATCAGAAATCCAAGATTATAATACAATGCTTGTTCTCACAAGAACAATCCAAGCACTCAGTATGATCAATCTCCAACTCACAATCAAGCTCAAGCCAAACTTCAGCCACTTCTGCTGCTCTCCAAGCCCCTATTTCCTTGCGTAATTTCTATGGCTAATTAGCCCATCTTAAAGGGAAACCAGTGCATCCAAAACTACGCAATCCCTTCAAGGTTCAGTTCCTGATTTCATGCACCATTTGTACAACTCATAAAATTATACAACTGATAGTACATTGTCCCTAAACTCTAGTCTCAACTGGGCCTTTCTCAGAATCGACAAGCATGAGTTTCTGATGAGTGAATCTTCAGTTAACTAGAGTAGCACTAGTTAATTCATTAGTGCGCCAACTAACGGTTAACACACTATTAGTTCCTCAAATAGTTTGGAACTAATTTAACTTAACTTAACTCAATAAACTAAGTTATCTAATTAAAACTCAGAATTAACTCATCTTGGACCCCTATAATATAGGGAGAACATATACATAAATTCAGAAAGAATTCCAACTCAAATTCCTAAGTTAACTAAGTCAACTCACTCTAGTTAACTACTACAAGTTGCTATGAGAATAGAATTCGATTTTAATTCTCAGTTTAACTCAAGGAAAAATTAAACTAGAATTTCTCGATTCTATTTTTAACATTTCTTGTTGTTATTTTCAACATCTATTAGAATATGAACATTTACGATGTAGGCATGTGTTGGATTCTATTTTAACTTTGAAGGCTTGCTTTGAAAGAAAGGACCTAAAACTCTATAGGAAACTTCACTTTCTAGTCCTATGGGGAGTATGGTTAGTACACAACATCCAATGTTACAACATCTACTTCTCAATCCATTATTACCTATGTTTGTGCTTCTCAATTTGTTTTTTTGATCCCCCAAATGTTGGTGTAGTGTTGGGTTACAAAAACACCTCTTAGGCTGCCCACTTTCAAGCTTTGATAAGCATGATGAAATGGATTTCTATCTCCTCAATTATGACACCATATGTTATTACATCATTTGTTGTAATGGTCACTATTTCCATAGTTTCAATAGTAGTAGTTATTATAGAATCCACATTTACAACATTTTCAACAGTAATGGGTGTTACAAAATTAGTTGTTACAACATTTTCATATTGTTTTGATTATCACGCGCACGTATATGAATACAAAACATTGTTAAGGATAATTGGGCTCATATAGATAAGTTAAGTAATCAAATAATATCAAGTTAATAGTAAGGAACTTGGGTAATAGCATAGATCATGCCTTGAACCAAGCTACGCGAAGGCATCATTGCAGGCTGCAAGGTATTGATAGGTGCATGTAGTGACGTACGCGCAAGGTCAAACCGCGAATCACCCAAAAACCATCATACATCTCTAGGGTGTGGAAACCTAGTTCTAGCACCCTCCCATACTACTCTGGTTGAGACCTCAGTCCGTGCTCTGCGGAATGTTGCTAAAAGGGGCAGTAGTACCGGGATTTGTTTGACTAAATCATCTCTCAACTTGGGTCAGGCCCCTATAAGCCAACAACTGGTTTTGTTGTCAGGACTCAAACCCAGGTCTCTTGGGTGAGAGCCGAGTATCCTAACCAGCTAGACTCCAATGGACATATGACATGCAACTCGCACAATCTAGCTAGAGCATCTCCAGACATATGATGTGCAACCCGCACAAGCACACACCACTCCCAGAATGGAGAATCAGAACAAAACATAGCAACAGGAAAGGAAAAATGTGCTAAGGACTATCCATGGAGAAGCATTCAATAAGGTGTTCGAAGTGTTGAACATGGTTCACCAGGTGAGACACACTGATTAGGACTAGCGCGTACTAGTGGTTCGATGGGCCTATAGGACCATGTGAAAAACCCTAACCATAGAAACAGTTCCAAGAGTGCGGAATAGAGTAGGGACCATAATTTCCAGAGAGAAAGCAAAGAGGAATCCACAAATAATAGCACCCACAGCTGTGACAATGCTCGAAGCCCAAGACGAAGAAATCACACAACTACGCGAGGTAGAACACATAAGGCTTCAGGAAGCCATTTGGCGAGGGAACCTTAGACTTAGAAAACTCAAAAAAGACTAAGTACGACTGAGGAAGAAAAGCATTTTGATGGACACAGAGGTCAAGAGGCTGGAAAACGAGATCAAGCAAGCATGTCTCGTCGATAAACCAAGGATGGCAAGGCAAGGTGCGGATGATCATATTGATGAATTAGAAGACTATCGTCGAGAATTTATTACTCTGCTACCATGGCTACGACTACATCTCACTAGGTGCAGTAACCAGGGGAGTGCACTATATACGATAGAGCGCATGGCACCGAATGTCACGAGGGAAATTGAGGGTTTTACACGGACTACACTGAGGGGTGAAATGGAGCCCCGCATGGGTGGTGCGACCACCTGACTAGCCGTAGGAGGAACAGTCTCCGCGCTCTAGGTAATTGAAAGGGAGTGCGGTACTATAAAAGAATCTACTTTGGAGCTTCGCAATAAGGGAGGTGCGGCAAAGTCAGCATGTCACAAGGTTCGCTCCCATGCATGGAGGGTTACGCTGCTGCGTGGCTAGGCTAGGAAGTGACTGTTGCTATCACTATTCATAAAGAGATGTGTAGTTTGAGGCCAAATGGAGTGGGCGGCATACATTTAAGACAACAGTTATGGGCAAGATTTTGGAAAATCTGCCACCAAGAAAGCATTGATGGCCCGGAATTGCGGGAGACGGTCAAATTTCAATTCAAAAAACGTTATAAAACTCTAGGGG
The DNA here is from genome assembly GCA_000404065.3 of Pinus taeda. Classification (NCBI taxonomy): domain Eukaryota; kingdom Viridiplantae; phylum Streptophyta; class Pinopsida; order Pinales; family Pinaceae; genus Pinus; species Pinus taeda. The sequence goes on from APFE030871869.1 coordinate 20,481, forward strand.
CTAGTCATGAGACAACACCTGTTCACTTGAGACTTGAGTAGTTGAATAGAGAACAGAGTGTTGAGCATCGAGCGATATTCGAGCCCCTAAATTCACAAAAGACCACATACATTACAAACAAGATGATGGATACTAGGGCAGGTTTGGGCTTTGAAGAAGGAACCACTGGTGAGGCCGTGCTGACCCATATGGTACACGATGTTCTTAAAGAGACTAGGGTCATGCTAGAAATCCCGAAATCACCTCGGACACCGAGACCAAAAAAATATAAGCGGATAATGGGACCAGTCTGCATGTCCCCGAGGAATCCATGGTTCGGTAAGCTATCAATGGAGGAAAAGGGCAAAGCTATCAACATTAAGACAGATGAAGAGGAGGAGGACTTACAGGCTCTAATTTCCGAGGTTGAGAAAGAAGAAGACGTGGAGGTAGACATCTAACTGATGCGCTCTACAACAAAATTGCCCGAGAATGTCCCTCCATGAAAAGGGAAAGTGAAGGTACCAAAGGATCTAGATGTGACAAAGAGTGCACTCCAGACCCTGCTCCTCCCTGATGGAATTACCTTTGAGGGTCTGCTCCTAGGACATGTTCTTACCCTAAAATTTGAAGACTGAGACATCATGGATAGTGAGAAGTTCCTACACTTAGATACAGAGATCCTAATGAAACAGAATATGGAGGGGCCGACAATCATATTACAACTACAAAAATGGTTGCGCGGTGTGGAGAAGGCCAGGTTGCTTCATCTACTATGGATACCACACTTTCACCACATGCCCATCACCATTTTTGTCATCAGGAAGCTACTTTTCCTGGTGCATGATGGGTACTTATGGCTAGAGGAGCCTATTCCCATCATAGCGGATCTCATCCATAGAATTTATCGGCTTCCCTGTAAGGGAAAGGACCCCACGACAATAGTAGGATAAAGCAGTGATTTGGCTCTCGTGGTAGCCATGAAGAAAAAATATAAGCTCGAGAAGAAAAAGAGAGGTTACACCATCAGCCACCCAACTCCTGGCCGAGAAGGTAATGAGAAAATGTCGCGGTGATGAAGTGCTAGCACCGATAGTTGCATTGGCTGAACAATGCATAGAGGGGGTCCAGTTAAATTGGGCCGAGTTCCTCTGTGAAGAAATTTTTCTCAACTGCAATGAGGCCTAGGAGCAGGGTAAGACCTTCCAGTACGCGTGGTTGCTCTTGTCCATCTTGCTAGTAGTGGGAGAAATGTCGGAGGATAGTTAGTTCTCGAGCATTGAGCATGACTTACCAGAGGTCGTGAAGTACATGTAGGTCTAGGCTACCAAGGATGCGAAGCAGATTCGCGATACAAAGATCTTTTGGGTGCACCTGTCCCCCACAGTGCACAACATTCTATGGATCTTTCAGACTTCAAGGCATACATTCACAATATTTACATCAGGGTGCGAAAGGATCTGCCACAACCGTGGACAAAGCTCCCATTCAAAGCCACTAATGACGTGATCTTTACAGCGTTAGAGTCATGGCCTCCCGAGTGGCACGCCCCAGATTTAGCAGAGTTGGATAAGACAACAATGCAGAAAATGAAGGAAGATGCCAAGCAGCACATCACCCAACTGGCCGAGAAAAGGAGCAATGAAAAATTGGTAGCCGAGGTCAAGGTAGCCCATGAAATGGCACAGGCAGCCATGGAGCAAAAGAAGGTAGCCAAAGCAGCAGCAGCATAGACAGCAGAGGCTGAAACAGTGCGGGTAGAGGAGGGCCAAGCAGTGTCTGCAGGATAGGAGACAGAGGATACAAACCTTGCAAAAGAGAGCGTGGACCCAGGAACCACCTCAACTCAACTCAATTGGTCGCATGTCACAAAAATATTGGGTCCAAGGAAAATGGTTAAGGCCTAAAAGTTGTCCATCGACCCGATCACCTTAACTGTAGGTAACCTCCATGACATCAGCGAAATGGTTCACGATGTCACTAGTGAAGTGCTCCAAGACTTCATGATGGAGCAACAGAATGTGTTGGGGGCCCTCAGGATGCAGCTATAGGAGTTAAAGGTGCGGCCCCCTCAGGAAGATATCTTGTCTACCCACGTTGCAGTGGGCACTTCAACTGCAAAACAGATGCTACGTGTGTGGATGGCCAACACAATAGTGTTGCCAGAAGGAGCATTGGTATCAATAGATGCAATGGATCGAATGATGGTTAGCATGATGAAAGGCCTTGGCCTTAATCTAGCTTCCCTTCCCCGATAAACTCTCTATCAGCTACAAGATGGAATAATAGCAGAGATGTGCACCAGGGAGAGCAGCATGATCCAGGTTCTGAGCGAGCAAAATATTAATATAAAAAAGCTTAGCTTGCAATGTGACAAGCTGGTGTAGTAGAACAAATAGTTGGTGCAGATGGTAGATGACACTTGTGGACGCATCCCAGAGCCGGCTATCACATTAGATCTACCGGTAGAAGTGCAGATTCACAATCTAGCAAGTGGAGTCTGCGGTGTTAGAGAGAGCAACACGCCAATGTTATTGCAGTAGGGATGGAAGACATTGGAGGTGCAATGCACGACTGTACCACCATGTTGGAGTAGGTACTTGAGGTCCTCGTGACGTTGCAGGAGGACCCCAACATTCAGCAGCTGGAGACAGAGGCACGTGACAGCAACAATATGAAAACATTAGAGGGACTATGTACATAGTAGTCCTTACTCAGCAGCTTGCAAAGGTGCAACAAGCCAAGGCATTAAAAGAGCATGTGGACACGGTGCACCATAAGGAAGCCATTCTCAAAGCGCGTGTCCATCCATGGATTGACGAAGCCTTCACAATCATAACAGATATAGAAGGAAAGCTCACACAGATTCAGGGGATGCAGGTACAGATGCAGTGTAACACGCCAGAAACAGAGGGCTTAGAAGACATAATGCAGTAGATGCAACAAGCAACAGTTGAGTGCACTGCCGACATTCAAGATATTCGAGACCAGTTGGAGGGACTCTGCGCCAAGATCGCCACACCAACAGAGTGACTCAAAGGTGAGTCACGATGTTTATGTTGGGGGCCTGTTGGGCATGGAATTCCCCCACAGCATGTTTTGGGGATGAAAGCCTAGGTTTTGGTCAAATATGTTGTAAGACTCCACGAATTACGAGCTCGAAGTGTGAAATGTACATTGAGTCATAGGGTTGTCCGCCCTAAGTAAAGAAATGTAACGTAATGTCATTTCAGTCTACCCATGGTCTGTGGACCATAGGATTGTATAAATAGAGCGAGGTTCTAAGTTGTAAAGAGAATTGGAGATAGATGAGCATGGATGAAGTCTAGAATATAGCGGATAGAGAAGAAGTCTAAGTGTCTTGGGTTGTAGTAGTAAGAAGAGGCTATGCAGTTGAGTGCGTAGAGACCTAGTAGAGTCCGCAGCTAAGTGCAAAAACCCCTGCAGTTGAATGCATAGGGAGAAGTTGAGTCTGTAACCCAAGAAGAAGAATAATAAAGAGTAGTTTTATTCTAAATACTGTGTATCTGTCTTTGTATGATTTTCTATGCATTTATACTATTTTGATTATCACGTGCACTTATATGAATACAGAACACTGATAAGGATAATTGGGCTCATAAATATGAGTTAAGTAATCGGATAATATCAGGTTAATAGTAAGGAACTTGGGTAATAACACAGATCACACCTCAAACTGAGTTGCGCGAAGGTAGCATTGCAGGCTGCAAGGTACTGATAGGTGCGCGTAGCAACGTGCGTGCAAGGTCAAACCACGAACCACCCAAAAACCATCAAACATCTCTAGGGTGCAGAAACCTGGTTCTATCACCCTCCCATACTAATTCAGGTGAGACCTCAATTTGCATTCCACAGACTGTTGCCGAAAGGGCTAGTAGTACTGGGATTTTTTTGGCTAAATCATCTTTGAACCTGGGTCAGGCCCCTATAAGCCAACAAATTTAACATTAACATGTTTTTATGGAATCTTCTATTACAACATCCATTGTTGGAACATTTGCTTCTCAATCCACTGTTACCTATGTTTGTGCTTCTCAATTTGTTTTCTTGATTTTCCAAGTGTTGGTGTAGTGTTGCGTGGAAGAAACACCTATTTGGATGCCCACTTTCAAGCTTTGACAAGCAAGATGAAATGGATTTCTACCCTTCAATTCTTACAACATTCAGTGTTACAACATCTTTTGTAATGATCATTGTTTCAGTAGTTTCAGTAATAACAATTGTTATAGCATCAAATTTTGACAATATTTTCAGCATTTTCAACAATAATAGGTGTTACAACATCAACTATTACAACATTTTTAGCATATTTAACATTAACATGCTATAATGGCATTTGTTGTTACAACATCTGCTACTACAAAATTATTTGTTACAGCATCCACTATTACAACATATGTTTCTCAATCTATTGTTGACTATGTTTATGCTTCTCAATTTGTTTTCTTAATACCCCAAGTGCTAGTGTAGTGTTGGGTGGTAGAAACACCTCTTTGGCTACCCACTTTCAAGATTTAACAAGCAAGATGAAATGGCTTTCTAACCCCTCAATTATTACAACATTTGTTGTTACAACATCTACTGTAATGGTCACTATTTCAGTAGTTTCAGTATTACCAATTGTTATAACATCAAATTTTACAATAGTTTCAACATTTTCAACAGTAATGAGTGTTACAACATCAACTGTTACAACATTTTCAACATATTTAACATTGACATGTTGTTATGGAATTTTTTGTTACAACATATGTTGTTACAACATACAATGTTACACCATCTTCTTCTCAATACGTTGTTACCTATGTTTGTGCTTTTCAATTTGTTTTCTTGATACCCCATGTTGTATCTTTGTAGACAACGCTCGACTAAATAATTGTGTGAAAGCATCAATATGAGGAATTGAGAGGAATTTAGAAGGATACAAATTATCCATAAACATTTAATCTTCTAATAATAGCAAATACATATAGATGAACCTCTATAGTCAATACAAATATATCCAAGTACAACATAAAACCAACAATCTAAAGATTTATGGGTAGTAAATTAAACATATTGTTTAATTTTGACTTAGTTGTGAACATAACTTTGCAAACGGATGTTAGAGAGATTGATACTCAATATAGCCCTTCCCAATATCCTATACTATTCTCAAATATATGTAGAAACATAGTATGAAATTATAGGAAGAACTAACAAGTACACAATTGTTTTCATGAACGGAAACCAAAATCCTTTGATATCCAAGTTGAAAGTATTACAAAAAGTTTCTCCAAGTATCAAACCTTTCTTATTCAAAAGTAAGGTATATATAGAGTGCTTTGCAAAATATCCAATCTTTTAAAATATATATGTTAAACATATTCTTTATCTAAAGGTTTGGATAATGTTTAAACAACTTTTAACTAAAAATAGAAAATTTCTTAGAAAACTACTCCAAAAATGTCTACAACTATGCTTGATTTCTACATTCAGGTTCAATGTATTTGAAGTTTCTTTGTTCTTGTTGCTTAAAATAATCAATAGTTGTGATCCATCGCTAATATGTTGCATTGATAACCTGAATTTAGTGAACATATTTGACCAACTTCTCCCATTCTTCATTTATTGGGTAACTGAGATCCATCATTTGTCTGTACGATATATTTGCATTAGTATACTTCTCAAAAGAACGTATCACTAAGAACAAGTGTTTGATTTCATAGTAGGTTAAAAGGACATCAACTAACATTTTAAATTAGATTATGACCACTAATATTTCCCTTGATTCCAACCAATTTTGTCTTGTCCCCTCCTTTTTTCAACAACCTTTCATATTGCTCTTTTGTTACCATCTGGCCATATGAATTCTTAAAAGATGGAAGACCTCTATCTTGCATAATAGAACTTTTTGTATAATCTATTGATTTGAACTTGAATATTTTCACACTTTTCCTTTATCTTTAGCATCCAAATTTTATTCATAAGAACTTTTCTAGTATAAATAACTGATTCTGTTATGTCTACAATTCCTATCTCTTAAATTTCTTCTTTGGACCTTGTGTTTAGAGCTTTTATTATCTATCTTGCTTGTCTAGGTTTATTTTGCAATGTTAGGTCCCTATTATACTAGTGATTACCCCATTACTATTTTCATTGTAGCCCTTATTGTTATTATTGTGCCCCTATTGTCTCCATATTGTTATTATTGTGCCCCATAGAAACCCACTATTGTTATTGTTGTGCCCTTATATTATTATTGTTATGTCGGCTTTGATTATATTTTGACCCCTTAGACTCCTATATATATAAAGGAGGTTTTGTCATTTGTATCATACAAGAATTGTTTATTTGTGTTATGTAAAGGAGGTTTCCCCCTCAAAGGGACTGATTTTGAAGTCGTTGATGCATGTTTTCTTCTATTTTGTCAGCTGGTGACATAACATTTGGTATCAGAGCCTTTGGATTCTAGGGTTTCGCTGCTCCAAACACGTCATCATGGAGTTTTGCTATAACTTTGTTTCTATGATGTTTCAAAAGCTGAAATTAAAACACATTTAAGCCGAAATCACGATGAACCTCGAATCTGAATTTCAGATATTTTTGCGCTATATGTTTGGAGATAGGATCCAACAAAGTTAGGATTTTTGTAAGCACTCGAATTGTATCTCAAACAGCTAACCCAGGGAAAAGCATCTTAAATTTTTCTTTGAGCATCAGATTGAGATTTCGTAAAACATTATAGAAAAAGAACGACCTATAATTTTTTGTTTATCAATTTCAGGTCCTAAGGTCAAAACAGTGACACGTGGCACTTCATACAAGTTCGATCTACGGAACCCATCTATAATCAAGTCATCGTGGGCAATTTGACATACCTCTTCCTTGGAGAATCCAATATTGATCAAACTTGCATATTTGGAAAGGGGACTCACAAGGATAATGTAGGATGCAATTTCAGACCTTGGAGATCTGAAATTACAAAGATACAACAAATTCAATATAGAGCTCCTAAAATGTGAAAAAAGGTGTGTAGTTTTTGTTTTTTTAATTTTTCATAATTTTGGTTTGAAAAAGTAGTTTGAAGGAATTCAAAGGGCATAGTGAAGCATAATTATCATTAATTGATGCCCTGAAGAAAGAAAAAAGAAACACCTAGTAAGCAACTTGAAATCTCTAACATGAATCATGAAGAAGAGGAAGAAATGCAACATGATATATCAAAATTACGAGACCAAGTGCAACAAAATTCACTCTCACAAAAAGTAACAAAAGCTAAGATGGATGTTTTAGAGAAAGGTGTGGAAGCTAAGATGGATGACATGGAAGCTACGATGGATAGTTTAAATAAATGCGTGGAATTTAAGATAAATGACATGGAAGCTAAGATGGATGGTATAGAAGAAAAACTTAAAGGCAACATCGATGATTTGGAGACAGATTTGAAAAAGTTGCTACAAGAAATGCTTACTAATGGAGAAAGGGTAGTAAAGGAAACTCATGATTAGAAAAAGATAAATATTAATCATGATTTCATAGACTCTAATGTTGGATTGAAGACCCACCATGTTCCAAAGATCGATATGATGAAGTTTGGTGGCAAGGATCCTGTAACATGGATACTACAAATGGAGCAATATTTTGATCTCCATAATGTGAAAAACACACAAAAGGTATGCATTACAACTTTATATTTGGAACCAAATCAGTTTCTATGGTATTGATGGGTTTTATCTTGTAAAAAAATTGTCACTTGGGCAATTTTTGCAGAAGAAATGATAGCACATTATGAGGATACAAGAAGCAACACCTTTTTTAGCCAATTGATAAATCCCAAACAAAAGGGTTAAATGATGGAGCACATTAAGGAATTCAAAAAATTAAATACAAGGGTAAAAGATATTTGAGAGGAGCATAGGATTGATGTGTTCATAGGGATTTTAAAGGATAACATCCAACATGAGATTCACCTTTGGGAACTTGATTCATTAGAGAAGGCATTTCGGTTGGCAAGAAAAATGGAAAGAAAAATTATGGCAACAAGGAAGCCTACCACTCACAACTATATAGATTGAAGTGTTGTTGCCCCTAGCCTCCCAAAATCTACAAGGTTGACACAACAACGATTGGAAGAAAAAAGAGAAAAAGGGCTTTGTTACAGCTTTGATGGCAAATACACTAAAGGTCATAAGTGTGATGAGAATAAATTATTTTACATAGATTGTGAAGAGGAGGAAGAAAAGGAGCAAGAAATGTCAAAATAAGAGGATATAAACCAGGAACAAATCCTAGATAAAGAAGAAATGAATCCGACCATATCTTGTAATGCATTGGCCAAAATTACCACTCCTCAAACTTTCAAGATATGACATATCAAGAAGAAAAATGTAATAGTGTTGATTGATTCGAGAAGTACCCATAATTTTATTCATTTTAAGATAGCCAAGGAATTGAATTGCTTCCTATATCCAGCACCAGAGTGTCAAGTGATGGTTGCAAGTGGAGGAACCATAAATTTCTCTAGAAAGTGTCATAATAACATGAAGCTATCCATCATAGAATATGTATTGAATAGCCCAATGCTTTCCATTCCAATGGGTTGTGTTGATGTTGTAATAGGAGTCCAATGGATACAATCCTTGAGTACAATAACTTTTAATTTTCAAGAACTTTTCATGAAATTTGTTTTAGAAGGAAAGGAAGTTTAATTAAGGGGTATTGCAGGGAAATCGGGAAAGATAATCATCTCTAATGGAATGAAAAAGCTTCTAAATAAATAAAAAAGAGGTGTAATTGCACAATTATGTTCACTATAGGTTCCCACGTCGAAATAATCTATATCTCCAAATCTCCAAAAATTCTTGGACAATTATTCCAAGGTATTTGAGACTCCCAAAGGCCTCCCATCTATTTGTTTTCATGATCATGCTATTCATTTGATTCCAGGAAGTGTTCCTCCAAAACTCAAGCCTTAAAGATATCCCTACGCCCAAAAGAGTGAAATTAAATGTATGGTTGCAGAAATGCTAGAGTCTAGTATAATTCAACCTAGTCAAAGTTATTTCTCCACTCCAACAGTATTGGTGAACAAGAAGGATGGATCATGGCGCATGTTTCTGGATTATAGGGAGCTCAACAAGCTCACTATTGAACATAAATTTCCCATTCCTATCATTGATGAATTATTGGATGAATTGCATGGATCAATTTACTTCACCAAGTTCAATCTTCGTTTAGGATATCATCAAACCAGAATGAAGACTTAAGACATTCCAAAAACAACATTTAGAACTCATGAGGATCATTATGAATTTTTGTTCATGCCTTTTGGCCTTACTAATGCACCTTGTACATTTCAAGGTTTGATGAATTCCATTTTCAAACCCTTCCTTAGAAAATTTGTGTTAGTATTTTTTGATGATATACTAATCTACAACAAGTCTTGGAAGGACCATGTTCAACATGTTGACAGGGTGCTCAAACTATTGGAGGAGAAACAATTATATGAAAAAAGCTCCAAATGTTTATTTGTAGTACAAGAGGTGGAATATCTAGGTCATGTTGTATCTCATGAAGATGTTAAGGTATACCGTAGAAAAATTAAAGCCATTAAGGAATGGAAAATCCCCACATCCATAAAGCATCTGCGAGGATTTCTCGGGTTAACAGGGTATTATTGCAAGCTTATTAATAATTATGGGAGAATAGCAGCACCTCTAACAACATTATTGAAGAAAGATGCATTTTCATGGACTCCAGAAGTAACAAAGGCCTTTGAACATCTTAAATAGGCAATTTGTCAAGCATTGGTCTTAGCTACATCGGGCTTCATAAAAACCTTTATTGTGGAATATGATGCCTCACGAAATGGAACTAGTGCTATTTTAATACAAGAAGAAAGACCTATTGCTTTCAAAAGTCATCCAATCAAAGGAAATTATTTACGTAAAGCTATTTATGAGAAGGAAATGTTGGCAATACTACATGCACTTAAGAAATGGTGACCCTACCTAATGGGAAGACACTTCAAGGTAAAACTAGATCATGATAGCCTTAAATACTTTTTACAACAAAGATTATCTTCAGAAGAGTAGAAAAATGGATCACAAATATGGGTGATGGATTTGAAATCATCTACAAAAAGGGAAGTAAAATGTTGTGGCAGATGCACTCTCAAGAAAGTATGAGGATGTGGAAGTATTGCTTTGCACCATTTCTATTATCTAACCAGATTGGATAAATGAAGCAAGTGATGAATAGAAGAATGACAAAGAACTATGGGAACTCATTCAAAAGATACAACAAGATCCCAGTACATCTAATACATTTAGCTAGAAAAATGATTCATTATGGTACAAAGATTGCTTATACCTATGTAAGAATTCCCAACTCAAACAAAATACTCTTATGGAATTGCATACCTCTCACTTAGGAGGGCACTCGGGATTTTTAAAAGCTTACCATAGTGTTAAGAAGGAATTCTTTTAGGATGGCCTTAAATCAGAGATTCAAAATTTTGTGGCAGAATGTTTCGTTTGCCAACAAAATATTGCTGAAATAATTAAGACCCCATGTTTATTACAACCTTTATCCATTCCAAGCCAACATTGGGAGGAGGTTTCAATGGATTTTATCGCAGGTTTACCCAACTCTAAAGGAAAGAGTGTCATCATGGTGGTAGTTGAAAGACTTACCAAGTATGCACACTTTTGTGCATTATCTCATCCATTTAAATCCAGTACAATTTTTGTTGTATTTATGGAAACAATTCAAAAGCTACATGGAAACCCAAAGATTATTGTAAGCGACAAAGATCCCATTTTCACTCGGAATTTTTGGACAAAATTATTTTCTTATCTTGGTACTCAGGTAGCTCGTAGATCATCTTATCATCCTCAATCTGATGGGAAAATTGATATAGTAAGCAAATTTTTGGAAGGATATCTTCGTTGCTTTGTATCTGATAAACATACACAATGGGTCAAATGGTTGCCTCTGGCTAAATGGTGGTATAACACTTCCTTCCATACTGCAAGCAAAAATGACCCCATTTATGGCACTTTATGGATATCATCCACCATCCATCACATCATATTTAAGAGAAAATTCTAATGTTCAAGCAGTGGAAGATCACATCGATCATCAACAACAAGTTCTCCAACTATTAAAGGATAACCTCACCTTGGCACATAATAGAATGAAACAATAGGAAGATCAACATCACAGTGAAAGAAGTTTTAATTTAAGTGGCTGTGTATTCCTATGACTACAACCATATAAAAAAATGTCCCTCAAGAAAGCTAAGAAAGATAATAAGTTATCACCAAATTATTTTGGTCTGTACAATGTGTTGCAAAATATTGGTACCATGGTATACAAATTGGATCTTGCTGCAGCTTCCCAAGTGCACCCAGTTTTCCATGTTTCATGCTTAAAGAAGGTTATAGGTGACAAGCTCCCAATTCAAACAATATTTCCAGAACTTGACAAGGAAGGAAAAATCATATTGGAACCTGAAGTAGTCACAGAAACAAGAACTCGCCATCTATGAAATCAATCAATTTCAGAGTATCTCATCAAGTGGAAGAACTTACCCAATGAAGATTTTACATGGGAGGATGAGAATTTTATACAGAAGCATCCATAACTACTCAAGCGTTAAGGACAACACTTTTTTGAAGGAGAGGGGCATGTTAGGTCCCTATAATACTAGTTATTCCCCCATTACTATTGTCATTATAGCCCTTATTGTTATGTTGGTTTTCAAGCCTTTGTGGAAGTTTTTTGTAGCTTCATGTTCCGGATTATCCATAGTTTCCAGTTCAGTCTGTCGACGTTATTGTTATTATTGTGCCCCTATTATCTCCATGTTGTTATTATTGTGCCACATAGAAGCCCACTATTGTTATTGTTATGCTATTATTATTGTTATATTGGCTTTGATTATATTGTGATCCCTTAGACTCTTATGTATAGAAAGGAAGTTTTGTCATTTGTATCATCCAAGAATTGTTCATTTGTGTAATGTAAAGTAGGTTTCCCCATCAAAGAGGCTCATTTTGAAGTCATTGATCTATTTTGTCTTCTATTTTGTGAGTTGGCTACATAACATGCAATTATATTTTGATGTAATTAATAGCTTATTTGGATATTTTAAGCAGCTCCTCCTATTCTACATTAATCTCCATAGGCTGCCAAATATCATACACAAATGACGTAATTTCTATCCAAATTTGTTCTTTGGCATGTGATAAAAATTGAATATTGTTATAACTTCTCAAATATTGTTCTAATTACTTTTGTAAATTTACTTTTTTATTTAGGTCCTCAACTAAGGGATTGTCAGATTTAATTTTCCTTGTCTCAATTCGGTCCATTTTTTCTTTCAATCTTCCAAACTCAACATCCTTTAGTTTAAGAGAGAATAATGTTTGTGATAGTTTTTCTATAGTAATGTCTTCTGTGGAACCTATTTTTTTTCTACCAAAATTACTACACTGTCAGTTTGGTCCTTCTCTTTTAATAACTCTTTCATCATTTCTTCCATTTTATGAATCTGTAGATTCAACTCAATTAGAAAGGATAATAGATTTTCCTTCACCTCCTCTAATGCCCCAATTTCTTGTGTTTAGGGATGCTTTGTTGTGGGAAACTTCAAATGTCTTCTAAGTTCTTGAGTATCTTCATTTTTCTTCTTGACAATTTCTTGAGATGCTTCCACATTTTTTGGATCCAAACCTAATTTAATTATAAGGTCTTCTAGTGATTTGATCCTAACATCCTTCACTCGAGAAGAAGAATTTTCCATTTTAAGTTGTGCAATAGTATTTCAAATAATACAATAATTGTGTTTCATTTGAAGCAGAACTAGTGGGAGAGGAATAAATCATGTCACCAATTTGTCTATGCATATCAATTTGATCTATAGGATGGATTTTTTTATTATTGAAAGATAAAACAAAAGTCTTATAATCTCCAATAGTTTTAGGAGCATAAACTTTAGGTTCAATAAATGATAACTTAAATTCACCTTTTTCAATATAAAGAGATGAAAGAAACTTGTTTTTAGTGGAAGAATTATGTGTCCAGGACTTAGTATAAGTTACTACCTTTAAATCCTCAATATTTCTCTTCATTTAAAAAAACTTGGAAAATATGTTTTGGTTCAAAGAAGAAGGAGAAGCTTGTTTGGTCCTTGGATCCAATTCTTGCATTTTGAAAATAGACTCACCTGAAACAACAATCATAGCTAGTGAAGAAATTTTGGATGAAACAGTTTTTGATATCACTCCCTCCATATTGTTTTTCTTCTTTATTTTGTATTCTCTGAACTATTCCATTCCTAACTCTTATAATCTTTTATATATCCTCTTAAGTTCTTTTTCTTTCATTGGAGGTGTAATCAGAATTTTTGGTCTGACTGACCACTCCACAGTTTGTTCTTCTGTGATTTCTTGCAGAGTGTTTTCCTCCCAAGTATCCTTATTAGAAAACTTCTCTATCTTAGGCTTGGACATATGAAAATAAGGTGGGGATTTCTACTGAACTATGAAGGTTGAAATTCTCCCAATGAGGTCATATAGCTAAGTAACCCCAATTTTAAACTTCATTGTGCCAATAATTGTTCCACATATTTGTTTGTTGACCTCTTATTCACTATAAACGACCCTATGTGTGTCTTCAATTTAAACAAGGTTTGTTTCCTTCTAGGTAAAAAATTCACTTGATATAAATTGAGGGATTTTTTGATGAGTTCAAGTGCAAAAATACGCATAGGAAAAAAGCTAGCAACAGGTGGAAGTTCACACCCATACAATCTAATTTATGTAAAATGTTGGTACAAATACCAATCACCAAGCCTTGTTTGTTCACTAAGATTCATAATGCTTTTTATTTTAGGTGAAATTATGGTAGGAATATCACTAATCAATAGACTGTATCATATGTGAACAAATTTGTTCACAAAATAAATGAAGAACAATTCCTCAGAATTCCTTCTTACCAAGAGCATTTAATGAATCGCATACCATTTATTCCCTTGAAAATCCTACATTTGCAATTGTATTGGGAACTTGACTAACTGATAATACAAAAACAAATACATTAGGACTGATTGACAATTAAAAAAAAAATCAACTACAAATTTAAGAATCTGGTCATGAATGGCCGTAGATAAAAACTGGCTCAAATTGAATAAGGTTTGTGGTTTCTTATCTAGAAAAAAAGTTGACAGAAAATATATAACTACTTCATTCAATTTCTCATCACTCTTATACCCTTAAATACAACATGAAATGGATATGACTTGTGTTGAAAATTATGGACACATTGATGAAGGGTAAGGCAGTCTGTGAGTGGGAGTACCAGTCCCTTCGGGCATGAATAATTGAAAAATAGCCACATTTTTTTCTAAGAGTTAACGTCTGATATATTTCCAAGAGAAATTCACTGGAGAATAGGTTTAAAGAGCTAGAAAAAGATATGCACACAGCCTTTAAAATGGACTCAAAAGTTACAAAAAACATGGTTTCACTGTTTTGAGCAATTATGGTTTTCTCACTAGCTAAGTACATGTGTGCACACCATACTATGAATTTCAGAAAAGGATGAGTTTGAGGAAATATGAACTAGGGTAAAAATGACTACCATAGAGAAAACCCATAGTTATTATCTTGAAACCTTTTGGAAGCCCAATTCTACGATTCATATAGGTCAAACTCTGATTTTATATCTTCTATTCTACCTTCCCTATCAAATAAGGGCAGTTCATTAATTTTAGGGAGGGTTTCAGACTGAACTTGAGACTCTTTTCCTTTAATTGAACTCATTTTTAACTATCAACTTGTAGCAAGGAGTAAAATTACCTGTAAAATGTATTGTTGTATTTTTGGGTTGTTGTTGAGGGCTTTTTGTAATACTGCACTTTGATTTTCTATGTCTTGTGATTAAAGGAAAGGTTAGAGGGGACAAACAAATTCAGGAGCAATCCAATTATGAATGAGAGTGAAAAGGAAATGGAATGAATGTTTAGATAAGGGGAATATTTCAAATTAAACGGAAAACGATATTCAGAATTAAATGGAAAACGACCAATAGAATGGTGGTGGGAGATATTTATTGTCGAAAATAGGGAATGGTTTTTTGCATGGGGGGGTATGCGGTAAGTGGTAATAAGTGGGGCAGGGGGCGGGCGGGCGTGCACAATTCATATGTTGCTTCCATGTTTCAAAAGTTCTTTTGGAAAACTAAATTTTGTGCCCGCCCTTCATTAAATGTTGAGCAAGCAAGGGTACCATGCAAAAGAACAAGAGTCATCAATCACCAAACCATCAATCACTGCCAATAGAAAATGCACAATAGTTAGTGTGTTGTTATTTGTAATTTTATTTATTAAAATAAAACAAAATAATATATGTGCCATTATATATTTGCACATAAACTATTATAAAGTGCAATAAAAATAAATTTTTTAAAGTTTTACTCAAACTTTTTAAATTTTCAATGTAACAAGATAATGTTATAGCACCCCAAGTTCTAGTGTAGTGTTGGGTTTCAAAAACACCTCTTTGGATGCTTACTTTCTACCCCCTCAATCGTTACAACATCTGCTATTACAACATCCGTTGTTACAATATACATTGTTACAACAACCACAGTAATGGTCAATGTTTTAGTAGTTTCAATACTAGTATTTGTTATAGCATCAAATTTGATAGAAGTTTCAACATTTTCAACAGTAATGGATGTTACAAGGTCAACTGCTACAACATTTATAGCATATTTAATGTTGACATGTTGTTATGGCATTTGTTGTTACATATTTTGTTAAAACATTTCCTTCTCAATCCATTGCTACCTATGTTTTTGCTTCTCAATTTGTTTTCTTGATCCTTCAAGTGTTTGTGTAGTTTGGGTTGGAAAAAACACCTCTTTGTCTACCCAGTGTCAAGCTTTGACAAGCAAGATGAAATGGATTTTTGTTATAACATCCGTTGTTACAACATCTCCTTCTCAATCCATTTTTACCTATGTTTGTTCTTCTCAATTTATTTTCTTGATCCCCCAAGTGATGGTGTAGTGTTGGGTGCCAAAAACACCTCTTTGGCTTTCCACTTTCAAGCTTTGACAAGCAATATGAAATGGCTTTCTACTCCTTCAATTTTCTCCTCAAAGTTCCATACCTCCTTAAAGGATACAAATTTAACTACTGTGATAAAATATGATCCATAAATAATAGGAATATGGTCTATTTATCTCATCAACATGGATCATTGCGAAAATAAATATAAAAGAAAACAATGATGTCACTAAAAATCAATGATTGCTTCCATTGCAATTCATTTACAAAACTAGAACTTTGTCAAGTCGAGTTCAAGGATATTTTGTTAGTGTAAGAGAGGTAAAGGATCCTACCCATGATGCATTATTGTAATTCATGTAAAAAATGCTCAACCTTCAACTTGTATACAATTGACAAAAATAAACATTTGTTGGGATCAATGCTCTTAATCAACTAAGGGCGAAATCGACTATGTTTGCATTAGGTTTCAAGCCAAATTCCAAATGGATTTCAACACCATTATAATTCATCAATAAGGCATTATTTCATAAGTAGGTTCAAACTATTTAGTTAAATATTGTTGCAACACCTAAAATCCATAGGTTCACCTATGAATAGAGGTACATCGTGCCCAATTTATGTAGTGACAGATGCCAATTAATAGATTCCATGGATTATCTTGATTTTTATTTGACCCCTCATTACTAGCCATGGCATTAGAGGATCTTTCAGCCTAAAAGTGGCCTCCTAAGGAAAAATAATAAAATAATAGGAAAATAATAAAATAAGAGCTATAAAATTTGGAGTGAAAAGAAGAAAACAAATTTTTTAATTGTATTTTTACTTATCTCCTTATACGTTTACTCAAATTTCAAGTGTAGACACTCGTTGGATGAAAATTTAAAATTCACATCCAATGCGTGACCATTATGCATACTTCTGAGAAGATCCACATTGATAAAATTGAAGATACATTTAAAAAGTGTGTTCAACACCCTTTTTCAATGTATTTTCAATTTTTATGAATGTGGGTCTTCTAAGAATATGCATAATTGGTAATCATTGGATGTGGAATTCAATTTCGCATCCAATGAGTGTCTACCCTTGAAGTTTGAGTAAACCTATAAGGAGATAAGCCAAAAATATAATAAAAAAAGTAGTATTTTTAATTTTCCCTTCAAAATATTTACATGTACCTATTTTTAAATTTAAAGGAATTTGATTGGTTTAAATATTATGTATGTGAAAATTTCATGGGCACTTTTAGGCTAAAATTTCCTCTAACGCAAACTATACCTTGAATATGTTCTCAAATTGTTATACAAGTACAAATAATTTGCAACAATCATCTATATAGAAAGTGTTTACCCTCTGGAAGTTGCAATGGACAATCAACTTACAGTTTTATTACAGACCTATAGTAGCCTTTTACGATAGCCCTAGGTCACCTCTAAGCCACCTTCCATGCCTTCATTCTTAGACTAAAGTAAATTTCTTTCATCCTCCCAAAAGTCATTGACTTGTTTTGACCTCTAAGCACAAGCCTAGGGTGGAACATTACCTCTATCTCTTAACTATTCTACAAGTGAGCTTCAAACACAACAGTTTCTCCAGGATGTGACATAGACAAAGGGAAACTCCCTTTCACCACTTTTTGCAATTAGAGAGTCAGCACTACCAGTTGCAATTGCACTTGTGTCATTCCTGTTGATCCTTCTGCTCCA
Organism: Pinus taeda; assembly: GCA_000404065.3. Taxonomy (NCBI): domain Eukaryota; kingdom Viridiplantae; phylum Streptophyta; class Pinopsida; order Pinales; family Pinaceae; genus Pinus; species Pinus taeda. The sequence goes on from APFE030871869.1 coordinate 38,247, forward strand.
TCTAGAGTTGACTCTAGTCTCATTCCACATAACCATTTAATCTTCAAAACCTTTACTACATCTAGCTACTCAACATTGAAAGGAAACATTAACCATCGCTTCACTTGAGTGTGCAAATATAGCGTCTATATAACACAAAATTTTTATTAAAGATGATGATAAAATGGCTATAACAAAATATTTTAAGAAAGACTTCTTCAAATTGTTGAAAAGTGGTGATACAACCAGGTTGAAGGGAACTGAGTGGGTGCTACAACATCAACTGTTACAACATTTTTAACATTCGTTGTAATGGTCATTGTTTCAGTGGTTTCAATAGTAGCAGTTGTTATAGCATCAACGTTTACAACAATTTCAACATTTTCAACAGTAATGGGTGTTACAACATCAACTATTACAACATTTTCAGTATATTTAACATTTACAAATGTTATGGCATTTGTTGTTATAACATATGCTATTACAACGTCTTGTGACAATCCCACCCATGGTTCTCTCATAAAACAAATTGTAAATATTTTTTACAAATATGTGAAATTAAGTAAAAGGGATGGAGTCAAAGGGACACAGATTCCTTAGTTGGGGAGGAGGATTTCTTGCTTGGGAGGTTGAGATTTTCTTATGCAGAAAATATGAAATGTTTGGGACAACAATTAAAATCTGATTGGTGCATGAATTAATGAAATGGTTCTTAAAATTGAATTAAATACAAGGTACACAAGTTCATGCACTTGGGAGCCTTCACAAGTAAAAGGGACAAGAAACCAAGAGGGGAGCTTCACAGTGCAAGAAAGAAAGGAAAAAGAAGTAAATGTGGGTAAGGAAAATAAGGAAAGGCATGGTATTCGAATTCATACTAAAGAAGAGAGGAGACAAAATTTGAGCAATAGAAAAACAGATAAATCTAGTTCGATCAGTAGGTAATGCAGAACAAGAGAGAAGAGAGGAGGATTGGGTCTCAATTTCCCTAGAGGTTATGGGTTGAGATTCTAGGCTATGGATCCATGTAATAGTTTGGGGTTCCATGGAGGATGTGGGTTGAGATAGGATCATTAGAGCCATGAAACAAAATGGGTCCCTAGAGGCTGTGGGTTGAGATAGAGTCCCTTGAGCCCTTTAACTCCTTGTTTCACTAGAGGCTTTGAGATGGGATGTAATCTATAGAGCCTTGTAACAACTTGGGTACCCTGGCGGTTGTGGGTTGAGATAGCGGGCTCTAGAATCCTAAACAGATTGGGAAGAGGATAATACTACAACAACATCAAATAAAGATTTGATTAAAGACCATGGTTATTGAATTATTGTTATAATGGATCTTGGACTCCCTAGAAGGGAGTGAATCACTGTGTATGCACTTGGGGTGAGGCGATAACCTATGCGCTCCCTGTGCTGAGAATATGGTAGTGTCAACTAATGGGATTGAGGAAGAGGCCCTCTAGATTCCTTGTTTCCATTGGCAACTGGTGTTATAATCCCTTACACAAACATTCCCCTCAAAATATGTAATTTGGCTCGAGGGTGACAGTTGCAAGTAAGTGTGGTTGCAGTTGTCTACAGTTGGGTGGATATTCCATGTCATAGACTCAATTTACCTGCAATGTTAAAGATAATTATATGTTTGTGTTTCTTAAATATTAATAAACTTATGATGTATTTTTGGTTGAAATGGTTTGGATTCTTTTGGGATTGTATCAACATTGTTAATGTGATGAGAATGTGGATTAATCTCTATGCAGAGATAGATTTATAATTATGATAAATAATTGAATACATAAACACATATGTCACACCTCCAAAATGAATAGTGTTGATAAACAAGTTGAACTAGTGTATGTATTTGCAATGGAATGAAGTGTTGTGTTAAATTCTCATTACCACAGTTCATAACATATAATTTGCAGAAAGATGTGTAATGTTGTATACAATAAACTAACTTGAGTCATGTTCCTAAACCAAAATCATGTCTTGCGGTAAATTATCATTCATACTATTTAACAATGCATATGTATGTAATTCAAAGATGTCATGAAATTCCATAGACAACAAAAGGATCCATAAGGGTCTGGAATAAAAACTTGTAACATTGGGCACAAATACCCTTTTTATTAACATAAAATAAGTACATAAGAGACTGCCCGCTTGGCAGGGTATGTATATACACATTAATTTTCCTTCATTGGGCTATAAACCCTTGAAGATGTCTGCTTCAATATTTTGTACATGTGGGCTATAATCCCTTGAAGGTAACCCCTCATCGATATTAGTGGGTTATTTGCCATTCTCGATCCTAGAGAGATGATCAAGTCCAACATTTAACCTCCCTGGCTTAACTATCACTTCAAAACCATACTCTTTGAAGAGATGCAACCATCTACAGATATTCCTGCCCAACACAGGCTCATTGACCAGGCACTTTAATGCAGAATGATCTGTATACATTTTAAAGCGTTCACCTAGCAAATAATGCCTAAATGTTTTATAGTGTGTATACCATGGCTAATCCTTCTCATTATGTGGTTGGATAGTATTGCTCCACCTTATATAGTTTCCTACTTGTAAAGGAAATCGAGTGGTCAATATCTCCTTCACCTAGTTGAGTTAAAACAATTCCCAATGCTATACAGACATATCCATGTGCACATGAAATTCTTTCTTCCAATACGGGAATACTAGGATTGGCACAGTAACCATATTCTCCTTAAGAACATCCAAGCTCTTATGGCAGTCATCATCCCAACAAAATGTAGCATCCTTCTTCAATATCTTCTCCATTGGCACAGTGATTTGCGTGTACACCTTTATAAAGTTCCTGTAATACCATATATGACCCAAAGCTGTGCATAGATGTTTTACATTCCTGGGTGGATCTAAATTGATAATTACAACAATCTTGACAGGGTCTACCATCAATCCTTGCTTGCATATGACATGTCCCAACAGTATTCCATAAGGTACACATAAAATACATTTTTTCAAATTCAAGGAAATTTGATACTTCTTGCATGTATCGAACATTAGGCACAAACTAGCAACATGTTTCTTAACCATCCCAAATACTGTCTAATCATTGAAGTAGACCTCTATAAACTTGTGAATAAATTCCTTGAATGTTGCAACTACCACCCTTGAGAATATTGCAAGGGAATTTTTTCAGTCTGAAAGGCATAACTGTATATTGGAATGACCCCAATTCTATAGCAAAGGTAGTCTTTCTCCTATCCTCCAATGCAATCTTAATTTGGTGATATCTCAAAAATCCATTTGTGAATGAATAAGCCTCCTGTCCACCAACGTTTTCTAGAACATCATCTGTAAAAGGCATAGGAAAGGGGTCATGCATACATGCATCATTTAAGTTCCACAGATCTACGCAGATCCTTATATCACCCTTTGTTTTCATTTCCTAGACCATCATCAAACTGACCCATTTCAACTCTTCCACTGGCTAAATTATACCTTTTGTGAGAATCTTATCCAACTCTTCTCATACTTTTTCGTTGTACTTTGGGTTCAATCGATATGGGCGTTGTTTAACCGGCTTCACATCTAGCTTTAAATTGATCTTCATCACACCCAAATCACCTACTATGCCCTTCAATTTAGAGAAATTTGTTGGAAATAAGTCCTATATTATTGCAGTAACTTGGCAACCTTACCTATTGTGTCTTCATCACAATGGTCACCAATATGCATGAATTTGGTTTTTCTTCTAAGAAAATATTTACTTGTTTTGTCTTTACTGGTTGTGATATATCAAGTACCTTTTCATCAGGTCCTGCAACTTCGCATAGTACTTTTGACTCGGGAATGTTGATATTTCATGGATCCTCATTGCCTTCTTCCGTAGTAACATTGTAGCATTTCAGCGCATGTTGTAGTTGCACACTCCAGTCAAGTTGCATCTAAGTGATAGGTTCTATTGGTGTTCGGAAGATCGTTTCCTTAATATCTTGAAGCACCCCATCAATGCATTTGAATCTGTCTTCAAAACTGAAATTAAGCATAAAACTCTCCTTCATTTCATCCCAATCAGCAGTTCTGTGTCCCAGATCCATCTCCAAATACTATTTCATTGGTATAATGTCTAAGGTGCGAATAAAGATATATAGCCATTCTGATTGAGGTACCTCACCGCAAGCCTTATTCCATCAAGCCAGTTGTTTGTGCGGGTCATCCTTACTTGTGTAATTTTCACTAAGTCGTGTAGTTGTAGAGCTAAATATTAATCTTATCAGTCTACGATATTCCTTCTAATCAATAATATTATCCTTGTGGGTTCCCCGCCATATTGCAGGTGTAGCTCTTAAAGAAAAATCTAGAGCCTGGAACTCGTGCTCCTCTAGTGTGTCTCTTTCAAAATGGTTAAGAAGAGTATTGACATCATCTAGCACATCATAATAAGGTAATTTATGTACCTCAGTTGATATACAATGCAAAGACTTTGTAGGGCCTATTGCATCATAGTGTGGAGATCTCATGCAACCGATTCTACCAGTTTTCTAATTCTTCATCTGAGTCTTATTCGCATGAACTATCCTTCTCCCAACTGATACATCCATATGCAGTGGGATTAAACCAATATTTATCTTGCGTAGTGAGCTTATATATTTGATCAATGTCTTCATCATCATAGTCATCACGGACTGGTTCTATGTGCACTCACCTTTCTTTGGATCCAATGGAACAACCACTCTAAGGCCATTCTTTTCAAATATCAGGGTTCGCTTCTTCAAATTAATAATAGCATTCACATCAAAATCCCAATCAATCCTGAGCAATTCTAAGTATTTATTATTGTCATCTACTATTTCAGTAACTTCAAAATCTACGAGCATGCTAGCTCCTTCAATATCTACAACCACTCCATCTATGTGACCCATCGGAATTATATTTTGTTGGTTTTCCATGCGTAGCTGGATTGGAGACCACTACAACTTAGGTTTCCCCATATGTTCCCAAGTCTATTTTTGGGTACATTAGCATCAGATCCCGAGTCTAGAATTATCTGGTCCATATCAAAATCACTAGTTTTTGTTGTCAACCGCATTTCCCTACCAGTTCTTTTCTTGCTTCGGTTCACCTTATTTATGACACGTTGTTTTGGTAGCAACTTGTCCTTGCTATAAAAGTTATCTATCCATTTGTGGATTCCTTCAACTACCTTCTGATCCCTCTATAGCTTCATGCATGTCTATATAAATGATTTGAGCATTGTGGGATCAAAGTTCTCTGTTGTTGCAATTTCTTCAAATTTCTCTCTTCATGGGACTATTGGTATCTAAGTTTTAGACAAAGAAGCACCTAGATCCATAAAAATTTCCTTACCTCCATAAATTTCTCCTTTTCTCTATGTAAGTCAAATCCAACATTCTTTTCACCAACCCTTCCAACCCATGTATCCAATTTACCTTCTACATTTTCTTCACCAGTGGCCATACCACTTTGCATTACTATATTGTCACTAGGATTGTCTTCGCGCAGTTCGGATCACATCATCTGAATGTTTGTGTTGGTTGCTGGTTCTTATTTTCCTACATCTTTGTTATTAATACAAGATGCTCTTCTATAACATGATCAAATTGTTTATTGTATTGACAAGAAGGATGAGTTGGATTATAATAGTTGTGTGCAAAATGTCTTGGTTCTCCATAGTTGTAGCAGATGATCTGGCCCCGACCTCTTCCAGTGCCTCCTCCATGTTCGCTTCCCCATCCTTGGAATCCTCTGTGAGCCATAGGTGAGCCTTGGTTGTTCTGTGCACAGGTTTCAGCCTACATCCTCTATATTGTGTTACTGTCAATCATCAAATCATAGCTTCGACAATCTCTATCATCATGGAAAACCAATTTACAAAATTTGTAGAAGAGGTTCTTTGGTGACTGCACAAACTTTTGTAATACATAACAATTGTTTGTTGTATGCATTCTTGGTACTTGGCATATACTACACTAGATGCTTGAACCAAGGCTTGATCCAGCGGGAGACTTTTTTTAGTGGGTTGGGACCTCCGATAGCTATATAATCCCGATACACAGGGCACTGATCCTTATAGTGTCCTATAGCCTTGCACTTCATGCACCAAACTTTAGGGTGTAGTCTTGACTGAACCTCCTTTCCCTTCTTTAGATCCTACAATTCCATATGCAGTCTTCCTAACTATGATTTGATGTGTTGGACTCCTATATTCATATCCTAGATTAGTGAAGCCTCCAGCTTCATCGCGATCACTAATGCTTCAGCCTAAGATCTAATATTATATTGAGACAAAAGTAATCCTAAGTGTGTAAATAGTGAAGTTATGTACCATTCCTTATGTTTTTCGTTTGAAATCTGAAGATTAGCTTGTCTCAGTGATAAATTCAACCTTTGATCCATATCCCACACAGACTTGTTAGCTGTCTGCTTGATCTCTTATATTTTAGTAACACATTGAGATTTTCATTTTGACTTTCTAAATTCCATGTTCAACACAGTCTTTGTCTCATCCAATGTAGAATTTGGATTGTTTATACTATATTTGATATACCATGCAAGCACTCTATCATGTAGCATTACAACTAGTTGTGCTTTCATTGTGCCATTACCATTGATCTATTACACCTTCCACATAGCTTCGGCTACAAACCAAAATAGATCAGGATCCTCTAACCCCTAACCAATGAATACAGAAATTTTCACTGTATTATCCATACTAAAGAATGAAGGTGGAGTTGGAGGTGGACGCATAGGTGTATGAGGTGGTGATGAAGGTGGATATGGGGTGGATGGATGCGAAATCCCAAAAGTTCCCTCACCTTCTATCTATGATGCACCTCTAGGTGTGTTAGGGTTGATCCTTTCTTCTTCGTTGTACACGCCTTCAATGTATTTGTCCCAATCAGCTCTAAATCATTTTCCACTTCGTGTAGATCTAGTCTGACCTCTTTTAAACGTCAATTCAAAGACATAACATCCTTTTTTCACAACAAAAATTTAATCCAAGTCTTTAGTGATCTCAGGTACTTACCTCTCGGACCCTTCAATAATTGGAATTCATCTTCGCTATAAGATATAGAGGTGTCAATTGCAATTCCAGTGATGAAACTACCCAAAATACTATCGATCCAATAGTCAATAGCCCTTGCGACCTTATAATCAGACTCTTCAAGGTGCTTGATCAGTTCAGGAGTCCACGCAATAGGATCATCGTGTTTCAAGTAGGTTCATTTTTCACTAGCTTAGAAAACCACTCGTGTAATTCATAATGGAACGATGAAAAGAAAATTCCATGCTCTTCTATGTAGACATATCTCTGTAACCACCTTTCTTTGGACCTACGTGGATTTCAATTTTCTAGAGCTGCAAACTCTTGCAACTTTCGACCTATCCACTTCTCAATTTCTTTCCTAGTTGGTATCCAAAGACGCCACATCACACATCCCTTAGATAGATCCCAAACCTAGAAACATAACCATCTCTTTGCTTGAGGGGGCTTCAACCCAGGTTCAGAGTTAGTTGTGCTAACCAACAAAACCCTACACTACCGACCCTTTCGGAAGTAATCCTCTTAGCGTAGACTAGAGTCTCACCTGAGTCAGTATTGGGGGATGCTAGAACCATGTTTCTACATCCAGAAGGCTATGTGATGTAGTAGTGAGGCATTTCTTTAAACTAGGGCCTGATCTGGCCTTCACGAACCCTTATCTTCCAAATCACGGACTATAAGCGATTTCTACTTAATTAGATCTATGAACTTCACCTAAGTGTTCAAACATGCATAAGTTAATATACCAAATTAGATATGAACCTTCGTGATGTAATCAAAACAGTATGACATAGAATTGAATCATAACTGAGCTTAAAACACAAAGCACATAAATATACTAGGAACACCCAGATTTTCTTCAAAATTGCTTTACTACTTCATATCTTCAATACATACACATCTTCTCACCCTATGCACATAGCTGAGGGGCCTGTGCACTCAATTGTGGACATACCAAGGTCTCCATGCACTTAGCTGCAGGAGCCTTCCCCTTCGCCAGAATACAGATTTACCGACTCAAAATCTTACTTATCACTAACCATAAACATAGACTCCCTTCTAATGACTCCTATATGACTCCCTTTTATATCTTTTACATTACATTACCATGGTCCGCAAACCATGGGCGACAGGGAAAATTTTAAGAACCACCATAAATTTATATGTATAATAAATGGGCGAATCCCCATGATACATAGGAAAATTGGGAGGCGATTTTCACTATATATATATAATATTATATTTATATATTATAATAGTATATATATATTTATATATTATATATATATATTGGCGAATCTTTCACTGAATAATAAAACATTGTGAAGTCTTGGCGAATGTTTTGTTAAATTATGAAACCATATATGATAATAATAAAACATATTCATTAAACTGTAATATACTAACATACATGTTTGCAAGTTTTAGTGGCCACGTTTGTCATGGTGGGAGAGATTAATGTTTTCTCTACCACTTTTGTCAAGCTACCACTATTTCCAAGCTATCAAATTTCTTTCTAATTCCATAGACTCCAACTGCGAGATAATTAAAAAAAAAAAAAAAAAAAAAAAAAAAAAAAAAACACATCAGGTTTGTTTACCCCAACAGGCCAACAAGTAACAAGCCCCAGTGATATAATATAATGAAGTAGTAGGTATCCCAAAGGCTTGCAGAGGATCTAATGGAAAGAAGTGACCGTTGTCAGAAGCCTTCCAATTAATATATAAATATATAAATGTAGATTTATTATTATTTTAATTGGAAATCTTCAATTAAATAATAAAATTTAATTACATCTCTCCCAATCCAAATTTCTTATTAGCATAATTCACTACCTTCATACCATTTTTAACAGCGTTGTAACATGTGGATTAATTTCCTTTTTGGTGCACAATCTCCACCTTTTAGGATAATATGGTGTAATGACTCAACCCCTACAAATCATTAGGACAAACTAAGAATAATAGAGAAGATGAAAGGTTGTACAAACCATCATATTTTTCAAACAATTAATCCAAGATCAGTACCTTAACTATTTCATGAAGATATCATATTGAGAATGTTTGAAAAATGGTGGGAAATCTGGGTAGCGACTATCTATCTTCTGCGAGGGTGATGCGGAAAGAGTTAAGATTTCATTGTTTTGAATTTTTTTTTGTTAAATTAGAAAAACCAATATTAATGGAGATATTGGTAATTTTTACTAAATTTTGTGAAGTGACTAAATGTAGCTTTAACCATTCACCTTAACCTTTTTTTACAATATAATTTCCTAAGTCTATTTAATATCTTCATTATCATAAAAACCAATCTATATCCATCTTAACTCCACATCTACCACTTTTAGAGGGATGAAATCTATTTATCCCTCCCAGCACCTGGTAGACCCGGAATTAAGATGGATCTAAGCTGATAGAATTTCCCCTTTAAATAGTCTATGCTCACATGAATACCATGGTATTACCATGGGTCAATACCATGGGATATCATAAACCTGGAGCTTAAAAACTATTATTACTAATTTATAAAAATTAATAAAATTAATAATTGATTTTTATTTTATTTTTTGATTTTAACCATTTTAAAATGTTTACGTGACATTAAATTACAAGAAACATTTTTTACTCTTGATCTACCAAGCCCTGAGAGGGATCAAATATTTTTTCACTCTATGTTAGTTTGCATATCATGTTATTTGATCTAGAGTAAAGATGGATCTATGCTAGTTTAATTCCCCCCTTTAAATAGGTTGCATTCCATGTGAATACCATGGGTCAATACCATGTGTCATCTTTATTTTTATAAATACTAATATTATGGTTAATAAAGTTTTTTTTGCTTGGTATTAATAATAATTTGGCCCATGGTATTTGGCCCATAGGCTTCACCTAAATATAACACATTTTTTTAGTGTACATAAATACAAGGTGGCTTATGGAGTAAATATAAAAAATGTTTTATTTATTTACCATACCTCTTGTTTATTTATATTTTTATTAATTTACCATACCTCTTTTATAAATATGGTATTTGGCCCATGGATTCAATTAAATAAAACCTCTTTTTTTAGCCTTCTTAAATAGAAAGAGGGTTATGGACTAAATATAGAAAGAGGTTTTATTTATTTACCATACCTATAGTTTATTTATATTTTTATTTATTTACCATACCTCTACTTTATTTATATTTTTGTTTATTTACACACTTGCATGTTCATAAATATAAGGCGACATATGGAGTAAATATAAAAAAATGTTTTATTTATTTACCATACCTCTGATTTATTTATATTTTTATTAATTTACCATACCTCTTTTATAAATATGGTATTTGGCCCATAGGATTCACTTAAATGAAACCTCGTTTTTAAGCCTTCTTAAATAGAAAGAGGGTTATGGACTAAATATAAAAAGAGGTTTTATTTATTTACCATACTTCTAGTTTATTTGTATTTTTATTTATAACCATCATAAATACATTTTCTTAAAAATGAGGGCAAATGGAAGATTGTAACTCCTAATTTCAAGGGCTAAATTTATTTTTTTTACCCTCTCCCTTAAAATAAGGTGGGCTAACCTCCATACCTAATTCTTTTATAAAATAAATTTGAGGCGATTTGTAACAATGTACTATGATACAAAATATTCACCCAATAAAAATATAAAACCCCTTAATTTAGCCCAAGGGTCATCAAAATAGCCCATCCCTTTACAAAATAAGGGGCTTTGACCTTCCTAAAAGCCCCTTTGACTCTTAACATTCTGCAAGCTCCACTCCTCAAATTGTGGAGACTTTACAATATTACAAAATTTTACTCAAGAATTAGACAAAATTGGACCTGTGGCACATTCGGCTCAGTTCTTTTCACGTAAGTCCGTTTTACTTGTTTTTTGCATCATTTCTGCCACTTTTTTTGTTTTGGCTTGTGTGAGTGTTGTCTTCTTGATTTAAGTGAATGCTTACTGTCAGTTGCATGCATGTTAGCATGTAAAAGCACCATTTCAGTTTTTGTTTGCATCTCACTGATGTCGCATGCATGACACTATTTTTGCACTGTCGATCGTTGATTCGATGACCCGTTCCACACTTATGCATGTTTTCCCATTTTTTGAATCTTTCATTTGTTGTTTGCATGCATGATCATTCACTCTTACTTACACTCATTTTCTCCATGCATTCAGATATTCATATGTTTTCAGTCACCCATCAGAGGTTCTAGGAAACCTTAGCTTAGGCCTTGCCTTGCGTGGACAACATTGCACAATTTTGAGAGGGAAGGATCTACCTTCCTCCCAGAAAATGCACAGAACTAGCCAAACATTGTCCTCTAGGCTTGCTTTGTGCAATTCTGAGAGGCAATTCTCTGCTGGCCCAAAACATTGCACAATACAATCCTTGGGCCTTCAAGCCTTGCTGACTGAAATTGTGCATTACATAGTCTCAACACCCAATAGGTCAGCCTGGATTGCGCATTGCACAATTCTAGCAGTCAACTAGCCTCCCCACAATCCAGACTATCTTTTGCATAGTTCCAGCAGTTAGTCTCCCAACCTCCCGGTGAAATTGCACCATCCTTGCCATTAGTCTCCTAGGTATGTTGTATGTCAGTCCTCAAGTTTGATTTGGTTTCAACTGACAGATTTCTTTCCATGCATGTCACCATGTCTCTAGCTATAGTAGTTGTTCGTCCATCTCTCAAAAGTTTAGGTTCAATGGCCTCTAAGAAAGCAAGTTCAAACAACATTGATGGAAGTGCAACTAGAGATGCAGTTGAGCAAGTGTCTATGAGTTTGTTGATTTACGAAGAAACCAAGTTGATCGTATACAAAGACATCAAGATAAAACAGTAGGATATCAATGATACATTCTCAGTCACATTTGGGGGTGATCTTGAAGACTGCAAGGTCTATGTGAACATTCACAAGTCCGTCTTGTACCAGATTGCGTGCAGGTATCCTTCATTTCCATGTGTAGACATGATACATTGGATCATCTTACACACTGATCCCAAGACGATGGTGTTAAGAATTGTTAGTGGGATAGAGATTTCTACCCTCAAGGCACAAGACTATCAGCATATGTACCACTTACTGCAACTGGTGATCATAATGGAAACACCCTTCAGCATACCCAACAACAATGTAAACTCCAAGGATATCTTCAAGAGCTAGGTGAAGGAGCCAACCAAGTTCAGGATGACACCCAACCAGATTTACAAGAGGAAGATACTTCAGAAGGAATATCCATACTTGGTCATTTTTTCATGCCAATTGTATGGCCAGAGAGCATGGAGACCTTCCCACAGACTTGGGTGATTGCATTGGACCAACTGGCCAGTGAAGGCAAAGCATGCAATTGGTCCATCATGTTGGCTCATAGGTTGAAGGAACATGTGAAAATAGCCAGGCAGTCGCCCAAAGGTTAGCAAGTGGAAATATATATGTTTGCATACATTCTGGATGCAATTTGTGCTTGTCAAAAGTTCCTACACTTGAAATGGGCATGGATATCAACGTAAACCTTTGTACACACTTATTGCAAATTGTTTTCCGAATGCATCTTTCGCAGAGTCATCACAAAGTTGTTAGAACATTTTGTCACCCTTACGTATAATATTATATTTGAGCAGGATCCACCTTGTATGTCGAAGGTAGCAATGGATGCACTGATCAAAATAGTGGATTGGTATGCCTCACCATCCGCATACATGTTGGATGCAATATGTGCTCGTCAGAAGTTCCTAAGCTTGAAATGGGCATGGACATCAACATAAACCTCTGTACACACTTATTGCAAAAGGTCTTCCAAATGCATATTCCACGAAGTCATCACACAGTTGTCAGACCATTTTGTCAGTCCTGTGTACAAGATGATATTTGAGCAGGATCTGCCTTGCATGTCAAAGGAAACAATGGAGGCATTGATCGACATAGCGGATTGGTATGCCTCACATTTTTGCACCTTCATATGGATGTACAATGCGGAGAAGCCTCCATATGTTTTACTGAATTTTTCCATGGACAAGCTTGTCATGCAAGAAGTGTCATACCACATCTCGGCAGGATGATCAGCTAGAATAAATTGGAAGAAGAAGGCACCCTATCCCACTCTTCCATTTTGGATAGGTTATATGAGATACGAAATCTCAAGCATGCTGATGCTGAGACAGAAGAGTTGAAAAGATATATTGTTGGCACCAGAAGCTTCAATCTGTATAAATCGCATTGCTTTGTGAAGGATCACTATGCAAGAGTGAGATTTCCTTAGATCCACGGGACATGTCATTGGGCTGAAGAATACCCATGGAGATATTGTCATAGTTTCTCCAGGACCAATGAACTGGTCGACATAGTTGTGGAATGGTTAGCGAAGCAGCGTGAAGCAACATCTAGGAGAGCACCAGCATCAGCAGCAGTAGAGTGTAACATACCTACGCGTGACAAAGTCAAGAGAAAGATTGTTGATAGTGCAGAGGTAGAACAAAGCTGCAAGTTCAAAGTAGATCCACAGGTGAGAAAGTAGCTTTAGAGATAGAGAAGAAGAGGTGACAACGTGACAAGAGGAACACAAAAAGGACGAGAGATAAATAGAGGATGGAGGAAACAGTGAAGGAGTTTCAAGAGTTGAAGCAGCAACTCCAGGAAGAACAAGAGAAACATAGACAGGAGAAGGAAACACAACAAGGGTAGACACTATAGGAGGTGTAGCATGCATAGATTGATGAAATTGTGCCCATACAGTTGGTATACTCATCCGAACAGCTGGCACAAAGCAGACAGTGTGAGCAGTCACAAGAGCAGGATTTCACTCAAGAGATTGAACAGATACTTAAGCAGATGGATACGGAGATGGAGAAACCAGAGTTAGAACAAGACATCAACCTCATGCCTTAAAACCAAGAGGTTGACCCACCGGCTTCACAAGATATGGAAGCAGAGCAAGTCCTGAGCAACAAAGGAGATACTAATATCCTTGGAGACCATCTGAAAGCAGAGATGTACAGCATATCATTTGACGAGTCACAACATAAAGTTGTGCATTCACACAAAGTGGCTACTCTAGATTTCCACATATCTCCTGCGTAGTTTGAAGAAGGATGATCGTATCCAATGTTCTATTTATAGAACCTCATAACTCATTGTAGAGGCTTTTGGGTAGCCAGGCTTCCAATAGGAGTATCTTAGAGAAAGCTTGGAGAGTATTGTAATGAACCCTGGCTTCTCCATAGTGAAGAGCTAGTACATCTCTTTGGAGGAGCAGGCAGCAATGACTGTAATGTTCTGTTATCAGCACTAGTGGTTGGTCATGGTTGTAATGTCTGATTGGAACTTTCACTTCTTAATATAACAAAGCCAACACATTTCATGCATATAGTTATTGTATTTCAGTTAACTTGGTTACTCTAATGGTATATGTATCTATTTTCTTACGCATGTATGTATAGACTCTTTCTGTATATGCATGTATGGATCTTACTGAGATGTGATGTTGGTTTAACCATCATTGGTTCACCTACCTTCCAGTTCGTGATGCATCTTTCCTCGTGTGTTCCCTTCCAAGCTATGTGTTTCCATAGGTTTCTGAGGGGTGGAGTCACTCCACCTTCCATGTGTTAGAACCATTCATGCACCTTCCTTGGCTTGTGATGCATGTCACACCCTTGCTAGCAACAAGGACATCTTACTTGCCTCTACGCGCAACTGCGGTCAAGGTGATACTGTATGACCCACTGCTGGGACTCCTACACCAAATAGTTTGAGGTCTAGTTGGGACTTCTTACCAGGGAGATACCCTTGACATGTTGGCTGGTCCAACACCGTCAACATTTCTAGCACTAGAAAGAGGGCTAAATGACAAGTTATGTCCTCTCATCCTATTTTGAATCTTCACACATCTGTCATGGATACTATCAGACTCGTTCCTCTGCGATGTTTTTCACATGCCAAACCTCTAAAAATCACGAGGGAGTTTTTTGATCTCTTGTCTAAATTCACATATGATGGTGAAGGTGAAGTGGCCTGGCCTACGTACTCACAAGACATCTATGCATTTATTGATGATGCAAATGACTTCTTTGTCGAAGAGGGTAGCCTGCTACTTGCATACACACTTCGTGAATCCCCAAAATGGTGGTGCTAGGTTCTGCCACCTAGCAGTGTGCACTAACCCGAGTAGTTATGTTATGTCATTGAATGTATTTTCCATCATTTTGATCGAGAACCTCTTGACAAAAAATTGTTAAAACAACGGAAGACCTCGCAAGAATAACCTATGGGTTTTTGGGACTGCTTCCGTGTGTTGTAATTTCAAGCTCTAAAAAGTCAGATGAAATTATTGTATCTCATGGATAAATTTGAATATTTTCTGACCAAATCTATCAATCAAAAGAAGAATTTCAAGCTCAAGCCCTGCTCAACATACTTTAGTGATGGAGCTGCACAATCACAGACAGACATAGTTGTTGTCAGAAGTGAATGTCCGTCGTCCAATCATCAAACAGATCCACCTTGAAAAAGTGATGTGGGAGGACATGAAAACACGTCTGTTCAACTGTCACATCCTCCCAACATCACTTCCCTCAATTTTCACGTAGACTTGGTTGCGAAGCCCATGTGTTGTCACATTCATGTCTTACCTCAACCTCTATCTTCGTGTTCTGTTGATCCTCCAGATTGCACTATCTTGTGTTATTCCATTCTAGACTCTACACCTATTTTGAATGAGGATCAAGCTATTGATGAAGTTAGTGTTGCACAACCAACCTACACTATCATTCATGAAGAGTATGACTCGGGGCCTAAGCATAAACATGCAGCGAAGGATGATTCCCTTCTATCCGTGCCTCCTCTATTTTTCCCTGACATCTTTGGTGATTCTGCCATCCCTAAATTTGCATGTGTATCTCCATCTATGTATGCACCCATTGTTGATCATTCGCAGAACACACCGGATGTCAGTCCATCATTCGACAATGGAGAGGACAAATCATTCTTTGAAAATCCACTTGATTTTTCATCTACCTTTTCTAGAAATGAAGAGGGTGAATTTTTCTACTTCTCATCTACCCCTCTGCTTGATTCATCAGATCATGAGGATTTTTTTTATGCTTGTGGAAAAACCTGTGAAAAATTTATGAAACCAATGTTTCAGACTAGCTTGGTGAGTCCATCATCAGGGCAATGTGATTTGTATTTTGAGAAGAGAGAGTGAGAAATTATGGAGCTATTAATAGTTATTTTAAAAATTATTTGAAATCTTTTTTATTTTTTATTTTTATTTTTTTTATTCAATGAAATCATTGATTTTTCTGATTGTAGCTTTCGTGATCTATTTACCCCCGTATTTGATCATGATGATGATTTTATCATAGTTGATTTTTCAAAGCCACCTATTTATGATGATCTATCTATTGATGAAGTCGAAACCTTGTAGACTATTGAGGCACTTCAGCCCGAGCTGATGGCTATGGGAGGTCCTCGCTGTCCTAAGGTTGGTTTCATTTCTAATCAAGAAATTGTTGAAACACCCAAGGCTCCTCATCACTCATCTATGTGCATTGAAAACCAATCTCACGCACAGATTATACTTTCTCGACATGAACTACATGATCCCATCGCTTATGCATTAGATGAATATTACATAGCAAGCACACGTGCATGATGCAAGTTGTCTTTGTTTATTTCATTTGCTTGCATGTCATAGTTAAGAGTATATGTATGCTTAACATCTGCATGTAGTGTTGCACAACACCATGGTAGGTCCACAGATTGCATGTCATGTGATTGCACTCACTTACATTCTGTGGACGCATTTAAACTTGGAGTGTGTCTATATTCATTGGTATATCTCTCATGCTTGCTGGTTCACACAGTTGTATTGTTCGTGAACGATGCCTTCACCAACATGGGTTGACCAATGCGTCGCTGGCTACATTGGAAGTATCGCTTCACATGATAAGACCCATGCATTGTTAGCTTAGGAGTAGGAGTAGTGTTTCTTTCGATTTGTTTGCTTGCATGCATGTTTGCTACTTACTTTATTTGTTTACTTGCTTGCCTACTTGTTTGCTTACTTTCTTTGCTTATGCATTTACTTCTTCTTTTTCTTTTCTTTGTTGGTTGTTTGTCTGTTTACATCTATAGGTTAGTTTCACGTGAAACCATGTGTGACTCTTGAAACAAGCTGGGTAAAGTGAAAGAGGACTTGTACAATTATCAATACTTGGTTATTTATCATTGTGATGCAGGAAAGTGTTCTCTCTGCAGACAGAGGCAACCCCTCTAGCCCTAGAGTGGGTCTAGTCACAAACAAGGACAGGTCAACAATAGCTTTCCTTAAACAATTAAAGATGGAGGCCTACCTCAACCAGTGGTTGATGGAGTTCCGTTGCACTGCTCCAGCTTCCGCTTCCTTCTCCTCAATGAGTAATCAACCTGAAACAAAGCAAAGGAAATACAACAAAGCACGCAACTGGAAACAATAATGAACTGTTTACTCACAAAGTCAAGAAGTCATGAGCTATCAAGTACATTTCATCCAAGACATAGGAAAACATCATTGATTGCATTATTAATGAAATAAGAGTCAGCTTACAACCAAAGTCTTGACGTCACAAGCCTTCCCATAAGGGTCTAGCTAGCATGTTCTTCAAGCATTCACTCTTTGGAGATGGATCTCCCAACATACAAGAGCTCTCTCACTTATAAGTTTTAGACAACATTAATGGCACTTAAAAACCTTCCACAAGCTATCAACAATCCCACACTTGCCACACTCACACAAACTATCTAGCAAACTCACAAAACACTAACAGCACTGCTCAACTAGCCAACTATCAAGAACTAACAATGCATAGCAATGGTGAGAGTTTAAATAGGAGAAGGAGTCTCCATGAAAGGTGGAAGAGAGAGCTTATCATCAAGGAAGGTAGCACAATTGACAGAACTGCCACACCAGGGAAGGAAGGGTGACATAAGCTAGGCCAACAACCAGGTCTGGAGTCATTTGGAAGGCCGAATGTTGGAACAAATTTTCCCAATTTGGATCATCGCGGGCACATAACTGGGGTTCAGCACTGACATCGCTAGTGATTAGTATAGCTAGTCAGATCATCGCTGAAGGAAGCACATAGCCCCGCGTTGGTGCTTAAAATTGTGCCATCGTGGGAATCAGGTGTACTTCCACGCAAGTAGCGTGAACGGACTATTCATGAGCGCCTTTCAGCACGTTTATTAAGCCAATAGCCACGTTCAGGCAGATAACTTAGGAAAAGTGGGTCAATTGGCAGCATAGGAGAGCATTTGTCTATCATAAGCATGTTTGACTTGGACACATGACATAGTGAGAAGAATGGAAGTGAAAGCGGTGATAAATTACTGTGTAACAGATGCCCCCTAAAGTATGAATCCCGAGAGAGTGGGAGGGGTGAAATGCTTTACAAAACAACTGAGTTGGAACACCATCTAGAAGGACCTGTACGCAAGTCGAACTGATACCTCTGAAGTACATGTAGTCTAGGCATGGGTGCAACCATCCAAAAGACATACGAAATAGGTTTGTGGTATGGACACAACCACCCAGCTAATGAGACCATGATAATGATAAAGATATGGTTGCAGCCATCCATCAAGACTCAGGTATGGTAGCAGCCATCCAACAATGAGTCATGTAACTAGAAACCAATCCACGTAGCTCGAACATATGTAATATGAGTTCGAGGTCTTGAACCCATCCGATCATAGTTCAAATTCTAACATGCGAGTAGATGTGCTGAGGTTGAGCATGATAGAAAATCGCTTGATTACTGGTCAATGATGAAAACCGTTAACAAGTGCGAGAGAAACCACCTATAATGCCAATGGTTCTCAAGGTACTAGCAAGCACAATCCACGGAATGTAAAAAAGGAGCTTAAGTCAAACACTCGTGGAATCACCCAATCGATGACCAATGATGAAATTTGCCTGTCAGGTGCGAAGAACTTGCCATTGAGGCATGCAAGTTCTAAGGTACCAAAGGGGATCTCTAGATCAATCTCTTGGATGATGAGCTGATGTCGACAGGAGATGACCCGTCGCAGGAGGGCCATAATGTTTCCCCCATCAATGACACGAGACAAGGAACAAGTAGTAGATGGTGAAATAGAGTATCAGAGACAGAGGTGTAAACTGCAGAAGGATTATACTCTTGAACATGTCGGCGACACGACCCTGGAGGGTGGCAGCATTTAGGTACCAAAGGATCAAAGGCTTGATGGAAACAGCACGGATCAAATGGAATGAGGCTAAATGACAACCCAAACCCAAGGAAGGCCAAATGATGACGTATGGATATCCCATCCCAACAAGAAGTAGAAGTGTCGATGTTCAAGAATAACTTGCTGCCATGGATGATCAATGATAAACCTGCTATTGAATCCAACCTAGTAATAGTTTAACGAGCCCTAGGGAGGAGAAGCTCAAGTCTCTTCATGGTGATGAGTCCAATGTCGTCAGGGTTTAATGAGTCCGACATAGGCAAAACTCAGAGTCTTTTTCACGTTTAGAGAGTTTGAAAAAGACACGAAAAAGAAAACTCCAGGGGGTCCTTTTTCGTATATTTGTGTCTCTCGAGCCCGAAAAAGTATAAAACGATACTCGAAAGAACTGCCCAACCATTACGATTGAGGAGTACATTTCATGATTAGTGACTTTGACCTGAAAAAGTAGAAAAGTGACCGAAATCACGTCGTTTCGTGACCAATAACGAGCTTGAAACGACAAAGGCTCGGAAATTTTTTGTTTTTTAGATGGTCGGAAAAGAGCTTAAAGGTGACCGCCTCTTATTTACTTTTAACGAGTCAAGAGGAATGACTCAGCAATATTTTCATTTTTCGAGTTAGAAAAGAACTTAAAGACGACTTCATGGATCGAGTGCACACGAAACTCCACTACCTCTAGCTCCGCACAAAAACATGTCACATGTAAACCCATTCAATATAAAATGAACAATACACGTAAAAACATAGTTAGAAAATCAAATTTTAACTTAACCATGTGATAAAAAGTGAGAAAAAACCCACATTTATAAAATATAATTTTTTAATTTCCAAAAATTACTATAAAAAGGGGTTAATCCATTCATTTTTACCATTGTTACTATTCATTCCACTGTGGAGCATTTTGGAGCACCAAAGTTGGCGAGCTATTTCCGACTCTATTCATCCATCGTTCGCCCCGAACCTCCGTCCAGGTAGATAAACTTCATCCTGCGCTTCAATTCAATACTTTTTTCATGCATTTTTACCGTTAAATGTGTTAGTTTAGGTGGATTTTTTGGACTGGGTTCCGTCGCTCGGTCATCGTGGGTATACCCCTCAAGTCCGCAATGGCTGAAAAAATTCACACATAACGCATTCCGATCATCATGGAAAAGTGATGTACTTCCGCGATGATCACGAAAAAATAGGACTAGCAACCTCGCGTCATTGCGTATGTTTTAAAAACAGACGCAATGATGACTTGAAATCATATCTTTATGCAAATTACGTGTTGAAGAAGTGCTAATTCAATTTTTTCCGTCATGCAAGCTATAATGGCGTTCGTCTGGCAAGAACGAACGCATGATGACAATGATATTCAAGCTTTCACCGATGTGGGGTGCCGAAACGCATTACGAGCATGCGGATTGCTCAAATTCTTCCTCACTCCGCACCTTCAGTCACAACCTAATTTATTGGAGCTACTAACCCGGGCCTGGAATCCCACTGATGGGAAATTCATCATCCAAGGCTAGGATATCGAGTTTGGCGCTACAGACATATATTTTTTGACTGGGCTATCCCATCGTGGTGAGAGGCCCATTATAGAAGGGTAGCGACCCAGGGGTGATTCTCTAGAGATATTGATGGCTCAAGTGTGCCCAAGGGCACACAAAACCAAAAGTGGGAAGGTGGTGATACCAACAGTGGAGTGTTACACTAAAATTTGTCACCATGAATATTTGCAGTTAGTATGGCTCCATCAACTGTCATACTGTCCTCCTTGGCAAGCCTCATACCTCTACTCTCCATGTCAAACTTCAATAAAGAGAGAAAGTCTTTAAAAATATGTTTATCTCTGGGTACGCAGTTTCTCTCAACCTTACCTGTGTGTACGCAACCCAAGTTCACAATACCTGCATACTTGTACGCTCTGTATGTAAAGGGGTGGGTGCGTACCCCTGTAAAGGTCAAAAGGCGTGAGTTTCATCTTAAAAAAATTACTTGTGGTCAAATCTAGAGCATTCTAGAAGATTGTTTGACGTGTATTGAGTGCCTCCAGATGGTTCATGTATCCCTATGAAAGAGGAACTTATCCCATCAAGAGAGGAGATACCCCATCCAAAAGAGGGGCTTATCCTATTGATGGTGCACCTGATTAACTTCCTCTAGAACATTATAAATAAAGGCATTGGGCCAGAGGAGGGGAGGTTGAAAGCTGAACATTCCAAAGGGTAGATGCTGCTGGAATTAGGACTTCCTTGTAGAAGCTTGTGAGGAGAGATTCCCATCCTTTCTTGTTTCATTTGGAAGTGGGTGAGCTTATCATAGTAAAGGAAAATTCTTGCTGGACCATGGGAGGAACTTGCACAACACCAAGGCTCAGGTTGTAATGGTTTCTTTTGTTTCCTATTAATACAAATAAGTCCATTCTTCTCAACAATTTGTTATTAATGAGTTGTTTCATATACTCCTTGGTCTATATGTTGAATATGTTTTATTTTATGAGATATTTAGGTGCTATTTAATCGTTTGATTGTTGGTGAATGCAGGTTTCGAAGTGAGGGAGGAGCTGATCCAGATCGACGAGGCTGGACTACTACAACAGCGTTGGACTACAGGTAGGATCTAAACACTTGATTTCTTGTATGGTAAATGCATGTTTAGAGAAGGATTGCTCTTAATTGTCTTGTTTGTCACTAGAAAGCCTTAGGCTTCTAGGGAGGTTGGTTTTGTCCGCAAGATTAACTCTTTCCGCATGACAAATTGGCGACTCTGCTGGGGAATCCATTGATGTGATTGATTTTTCCTTTGAGTGACACTTTGATCTGAAAAGAGTCATTTCTTTTTTGGTTTTTGGCTGTTTGACTGTGTATTTGGGTGGGCTAGCTTAGAGTTAAGTTAGATTTTAGTTTTTCTTGATTTTTCAGTAGTACGCACCCTCTGAGTTGAGCACAATGCGTACCTGTACGCATTGCAGCTTTGTACACAGAGCGTGCACGCACCTGTGCAAACAGGCTTCCTGCGTACCCTGTCAAAAATTGAGAAATTTTCATTTTTTCCATTTTTTTTTTCCTTAGATTTTGTCTTTCATTGGTTTTTACTGCCCAGATCCATTGGTTATCTGTCAGAGATCTTCACCTGAACTTGTTTCGTTAGCGTCAAGAGTTTTAGTGAAATTCATAGAAGTTCTAGCCCTAGGGTTTGATTTTTGCATTGGTCCTGTAGTGACTTTGACTTTAGAAGTTGTGAAACCTTGGATCTCTCTAGTTTTGTCAGTCTTCTTAGGATTCGGACCTGTCATAAAGTCTACCTGTGTGAGAAACCTACCTTTGTGTTGTCTCTTTGTGGAATTTCGAAAGGATTTGTTGATTGAAGTTGTGAATTTCATTCTTAAGAAAAGAACAAAAGAGTTTGATTTTTGTTTTTGACTGGTTTATGATTCTGCATGAGCTGGTCCTTGGTTTGATTATTGCCGAGTAAAACAACCTAGAATCATCCTAGTAGGCTTTTGCCTCATTATATTTTCTTTTAGGTAAATTTCCTTTTCATTTGTTTTTGAGTGAGTTTTTCATGGACTTTTATAAATTTTGAAATTGCTTTTGCTAAAATAGTTTTATATGCTTTGTTAAATAGGAAAAATACAAAAACATATCCTTTGCAAAGTTTGTTTTAAGTAGCATTTGAAGTATTTTGAAAGAAAAAGGAATTCTCGTGCAAGTAATGAGTGGTCATGTGTCGTATGCTTGGAAAATATAAAGAGATTGTTTCTTTGATTTTCTGTTAAGAAAGTTGCTTTTATCAATTTTGCATTCTCCAACTCTCTTAGCTAGGGAATTCATTGAAAAAGAAAAGTAGTGTAAATCATCCTAGGTGCATCTTTTTAGTGGATTTGAGTCGAGTCTACACACCATCAGTTTTATCTCCACTACCTTTTGTCTTAAAGAAACGCCATAAAATTAATGCTTAAAGTAAAATCAACTTAGTAACTTTTCTTTTACTAGGGCTCTGAAACACCAATATAGATCAGGCTAGTGTCTTGGAGTAGGAGAGTAATTAACTCTCCAAGACAGCAAAACCAAACAAGTAGATTATCTTGTGATAGGATAAATCCAACTATTGCATTTATACTCTGGGAAATCTCCTTTTAAAGGAGAAGCACGAGCTCGTGTCCGAACCAGTGAGGGGATCAATCCTCCCTCGTTGGGAACAACGCCAGACACGCATGTATTACAAACGGTAAACCTCGGATTATTGTCGAGGAGCGAGGGGTCACTTATCGGTAAACCTTGGATTGTTATCAAGGAGCCGGTAAGGGGATTGAGCTTGATACTTTGCCCTTACGTGCTGTCGGAGTGTAGACTGTTCCCCCAGGTGTATTTGTTGCTGTTGGTGACCTTAGTGACCATTATCTTAGGATTCTACCCAAGGTGACGGTGGAGGGAAGATCCCACTGTACCTGGAGCGGACGTCGGCTAGACTCACTTGGATTTTCTGGGGGGTTCACTTCACTCGAGACGGTTAAAGTGGAGGAACTTGGTCCAGTCTATTCATTAAGCAGGTTGCCGGGGTAACTGTTCCACCCGCTATTTCTGTACTGAATCCTACGAGGTTGGATTTCATCACCAACTAGTGCTTTTGGTCCGAAAGCTTACTGTTTGTGTTTGGTTTGATGCCCTAGATTCTTTAGGCGTATGTATCAAATTTGATTGGTTCTTTAGCGACTTTAGGTGGTTTGCTTTGAGATTTTATTTTGTTTTTGTGCGTAGTAGTTAAAAGTTTTTAGTAGTGGCTGAATCACCGAGACTCTCCCGTAGACTTCGGGGTGAGTCTCCTGAATTTGTTACTCTGGCCGATTTGTTGAGGCGATCCTGTAGATTGCGGGGTGAACCTCCTGAAGAGGTCCGGGCTCATTACGAAGGTTTGAAAATCCTTGTAACTTCTCCTAGTGGCAATAGAGTAAGTCCACCTGAAGAAGGAGAGTCTTCGTTGGTAGTACATCCAGATTACCAAAATCTAGAAACAGGTTATAATCCTAAAGCTGTTGTGGTTTCCGAGCTTACTGGTAGTGTTTCATCTGCCAGTGATATAGGCGAAGAACCTCAAATATCTGAACCTGTTACTCCGACTTCTAGTGTTCCTGGTTCACCTAGGGTAGAACGAGTCATCACCGAAAATCTTCCTTCTGGTTTGATTGCTATTGAAGAGCTTTCTCCAGAAGAAGACCTAGGCGCTTCTTACCTTGAAGAAGATCTACCTGCTCTCGATCTAAGAGAGCGTGAGTCTATATTTTACAGTCCTCCTAGAAGTACTACTTGGTATCTTTCGTTAACCAATTTTTTAGACAACTCAGTCTCAAGTTTTTCTCCACCTCGTTTTCCTTTTCCACCCAGGGGTTTTACTACTCATGTATATATGTCTAGTCCATCATCTCCGGAAGCCTATTTATACGGCAGTCCGTCTATTCCTGCTAGGTATCAGTCCATTTCTGGTACTTTTTCAGGAGCATATCCTCGTCCTTTCGAACATAAGTTATTATCTGGAAGTAGTGGTAATAGTCAGTTGAGTGCAGAAGAAATTCTGATAATGTCAGGTCAACCTCAAGGCAGTCAGTTACCGCCTGGGGGAAACCTCAAGGTACTCCATACGTGCCTGGGGGGCAACCTCAAGGTACTCAATATCTGCCTGGGGGGCAACCTCAGGGTACTCAATTTGCACCTGGGGGGCAACCTCAAGGACAGTACGTCCCTACGGGATAGTACATTCCTCAAGGTCAAACCTAAGCCCAATATGTGCCCCAGGGTCAACCCCAGTACTAGTACGTACCCCAAGGTCAACCTTCATATCAGTATGCGCCCTAGAATCAATATCCTTACGTACCTCAAGGTCAACAATCCCAGTATCAGTATATGCCTCAGGGTTATCAACCCCAAGGCCAGTATCAACCGCAAGGTTATCAACCGCCTTCAAGTCAACCGTATTATCAATCTTACCCTCAACCCAGTTATGGAACTCCATATCCTCAAGGTCAATACCCTGGAATGAATGTGGTGTGGGATCCTTCTCAAAATCCACAGATTTTGCAACCGAATGTGCAGTCGTATTCCCAACCTTGGACAGACCGCTGGTCCATCTCAACAACCCGTCCAGTCTACGGCTTCGTCTTCTGCATCTTCTTTAGTCTCTCAGGCTGGGCCTAGTACACCTCGTACTCCGCCTCAAACGTCTGTTGCAGCTACTACAACATCTTCTCCATCCACTCCATCTTCTTCTGGAGTATCAGCAGTTCCGGTTTCTATTGTTCCTGCCTCTGTTCCTCAGACCTCTTTACCTCAGTCCGGATCTACGGTCCAGACTTCGGTCCAGATGCCTGTAGGAAGTACAGTTGTTACTTCTCAACCTCAATTTGTTCAACCTCTGTACCAGGGACAGTACCAACCTCAATATGGTCCTGTTGCTCAGAAACCAACCTACTAGTATCAACCGTATCCTGGGTACACTTATCAACAACCTCAACAACCCCAGTACGGTCCGGTTAATCCTAGTTTTCCAGGAGGATACAATATCCCGAACGTGATTCCTGTTCCCAGTTATCCTGGATATCCTCCTCCTAGGGCTGGTTTAGTGACCCCAAGTTTTAGAGATCCGAACCGGAAATTTCCTTTTATCGCAACTTTGGATTTACCAGACTTGACGCACCTAACTAACGATCCAATCAATTATCTTCCGTATTGGCTACCAATGCCGAATAAGTTGCCCAGTGACATACCCAAGTTCGAAGGTAAGTCTGGAGAGGACCCATCAAATCACGTGATGACTTACCATCTTTGGTGTGCATTAAATTCTATCTCGGATGATTTGATCTGCTTACGTCTTTTCCAGCGTACACTCATTGGTCTCGCGGCCAAGTGGTACATTGAGTTACCAAGGGCCTCTTTTTACAATTTTAGCCAATTAGCCACATCGTTCTTAACTCATTTTCAGTTGCTAGTCAGATATGATCACGGCAAGGAGTTACTAACTTCACTGAAATAATCGACGTCCACATATATTTCCGATCATATTCACGAGTGGAGACGTCGACGAAGGTTAGTGAAATTTTTTATCCCGAACCAAATCTTAGCTGAATGGTTTGTTAAATCATTGTTATCGAAGATTACTGACGATGTCGCTAAGGCCGGTGTAGTTATTGAGGAGGAAGTCATTGCTCAAGCGCAGTACCTTGACTTGGTTTACACTCAGTCGGGTACTTTACACGAGAAGATCCCAGATCTTCCAAGTTCAAATCAAATCGTTGCTGCTCCTTCGGGATCTCATGCCGCTAATGGTATGATCGGTACAGTGAACACAAAGAGCAAGAAGAAATCTTCAAAGAATTCTTCTCCCATAATCACCCTACCTGATTCCCCGACAGGTGAGTCTTCTCCTGAACTTTCTGCTGATATTCACGCCGTAGAGACATCTACGGTCAAATCAAAAAATGGTGGAAAGAAGAAAGGAAAGAAGAAAAATAAAGCAGACAAATCTCCTAAGGAGAAATCAGAAAAGTCGGAAACCAACGACGAAAAACACAAACCTAAGTATCCTTGTCTCATATGTGAAGAAGATCATTATACCAGGGATTGCCCACATCAGGTTGAGGTTGTGAAATTAGTCAAAGGTTCCGAGACTCCTGTTGTTTTGAAAGATCCCTTTCCAAAGCAGGAGACTAAAATGATAGGTTCTTCCTCAAGTACCGGTGAGGCACCCATTTTGATGATGTCTCATGTGAGGATTCTGACTCGATCACAAGATTACAGTAGTAAGAATCCCGTTGATGGTAAGGAAGCAGAATCTTCTCACTCTAACCCATCAACTTCAGCTCCTGGTTCCGATCCACTACAGATCGAGAAACCTAACCCTGACTTAGTA
>APFE030871869.1:73133-92110 GCA_000404065.3 Pinus taeda
TCTTAGGTTGGAGAAATAATAATTCAACATGGTATTCCCAGGAATTAATGGAGATCATCACATCCTCAACAACTCCCTCAAGAGCTACTATGAACATGTCCGCAAGCTGCAGGACTGTTGTGGCCTTTCTAAATGATCCCTCAATATTTAGTTTAAGCATAGTCTCATTACTCATCACATTGATGGCAAACCCAAGATCGATCAAGGTATGGGGGACAATGGTGCCATCGATGTGTACATATACTATAGGACTTCCAAGATCTAGATACTTTGGGAAAATCACCCACCCCAGCATTAAATCAGACAGTTGTCCAATAGCATTAATGGTAGGGGTGTCTTTCTTTCGCTTTCCTGGATGTTTGAAACACTTCTCCTTAATTAACTTGTTGTATATGGGGACATATTTGATAGCTTATAGGAGTGGGATTTTAAAACACAAAATTTTCAAATCACCTAGAAGTTCAGTCTCTTTTGGGGTGTGCTGGAGAGGATGGGTTAATCTCTCAGGAAAAGGAGGTGGTTTTGCTTGAGGGACACTTTCCTCCTTTTCCTCTTCATGCTCCTCAGGTGGAGATGGAGGTTGATTATCCAGAAGCTCTCTTCCAGACCTAAGGTTAATTTCTTAAATTTCCACAACATAGGTAGGTGTTGTAGCGGCTACAACCACCATCCAAAATTTGGCCTTAACCTATTTTGGAGCCTCCCTGCCAACCTTACACAACACTTTGTCTTTCTTCTTCAAGTACTCAAGCTTCAGGTGTTTTCCTTGCAAAAAGGCAGCCTGTCGATCATAGTTGATCCATTCCCCTCACAAGCTACCCAAACTTGGTCCAGCTGCAGGCTGAGAAGCTTCCACTTGAAAATTGTGCATTCATGGAGGGCAACCAACCTTCTCTCTAGGAACTGCACAATCCTCCCTGACAGCCTGCTGGGCTCCAGGATTGCGCAATCCTACCAGCCAACCCTCCTAGCAGGATTTGCACAAATTTTCCCAGAAGCAGGATGTTTAGCCCAGGATTTGTGCAAATCTAGGCAGCAGTCAGCTGCTCTGCCCATAAATTGCGTAATCCCCTTGGGCAGTCAGCCTGGCTCCAAGCTAGGAATGCACATTTTTCGCTAGCAATTGAGCACTCGCATGCATGAACATTCTGATTGACAAGTCCCACTCGGGACCAAGGATACTTGACTTGCATGCATGCATGACTTGATCTTCCAAGAATAGCAAGAGACAACATGAAAAAGGCATCCCATGATTTAGGGGTCTATTTTAGCAGCCGAGGGTTGCATGCAAAGTTGTTGTAGAAGTTTCCCACCAAGTGTCGCTTTTTCCTAGATTTGGGGAATGCACGTCATGAGACCAAAATTATTTATTCGACACATCAAAGCTCATTCATTCACATCAATCTTGGAGCTCTGACATCCCATAACACATCCAAGGCTTTTTGACACATTTGGATCAGCTATTCACGGGTAAGTGGCCTCAACTTGTCTTTTTCAACATTTCTTTCGCTTTTTGTGTATTCGCTTGTGTGAGTGTTGTTTCCTTGATTTCTTTGAATGCATGTTGTCGTTTACATATATTCTAGCTCTTCCTAGCTCTATTTCAGTTTTCATAAGTATCTCACTACTGTCGCATGCATGAAATTGTTTTGTATGGACATTCACCCAACTAACGAACGACCTCACCCACATGCATGTTGATCTGTTTGTTGAATCTTCCATTCATGTTTTTCAAGCACTGTTTATCGCTTCTACTATAACTTAGTGTCGCCATGCATTTCATTGACTTACTTTCTTTCACTTGCTCGTTGATGAGTCTAGCCAACCTTGGCATGACCTTTGCCTTCACCAAGGCTGCATTGCACAATCTGGGGAAGCAAGGCTCACCTTCCTCTCCAAATTTGTGCACTCTGGCCCAGCACTAGCCTCCTAGACTATTTTGCGCATTTCTAGAGGAAAATGGCTACTTGACCTAGGAAATTACGCAAATCTATCCCTGGGCCAGCAGTCCTTGTTGGTTGGGATTGCACATTGCACAATCCCAGTAGCCAACTGCCCAACTATATTGCGCATTTTGCAGATCCAATAGCTAGTCCAACCTCCTAGACAACCCAGACTACCTTTTGCACAGTTCTGGCAGCCAGTCACTCAACCTCCCAGTGAAATTTGCATAATCATGCTCATTAGTTTCCTAGGTATGTGTTGTGTCCTTTCTCGAATTTTCTTTGTTTTCATTGACATATTTCTTGCCATGCATGCTGCTTGTTTCCAGATATTTCAGGTGTTCATCTATCTCAATGGCTTCCAAGAGAACAGAATCTCAGGATACTGATGGTATGGTAGCTGGAGTAGCAACTAAGCAGGTGTCCTCTGGTTTTCCAATCTATGAAGATATGAAGTTGTATCTAGTAAAGGACATCAAACTGAAGTGGCAAGAGGTGAATGAAACATCCACAGGTACTTTTGGGGAAGACCTTAAAGACTGTCAGGTATACATGAACATTCATAAGTCCGACTTGTACAAGATTGCATGCAGATACCATGCATTCCCATGTGTGGACATGATTCACTGGACCGTCTCTCACGCTGACCCCTAGACGATGATTTTGAGCAGTGTAAGTGGGACAAAGCTTGAAACCTTTTGGGCATGAGATTATGATGAGATGTATCAGATTACTGAGCCCACGATTTTCATGACTCCCCCATTCAGCTTACCCAACAGTAGAGGCCACTCCAGAGACATTTTTATGGATTGGGTAAAGGATCCAGTTCGTTTCAGGATGACACCTAATCAGATTTATAAGACGAAGATATTGAGGAAGGAATACCAATACTTTGTCATATTGGCATGTCGACTGAGTGGCCAAGCAAGCACTGAGACCTTCCCTCAAATTTGGGTGGTCGCACTGGACCAACTAGCTAGAGAAGGAAGACCATGCAACTGGTTCGACATACTGGCTCGTGAGCTGAAGGAGCAAGTCATGAAGGCTCGATAGTCACCCGAAGACATGCGTGCAAATATTTACATGTCTGCCTACATTCTAGATGCAGTCTGTGACTGACATGAGCTCCTAAGCTTAGAGTGGGCATGGTCATCGGCGGAGACTGTTGTGAACACGTATTTCAAGTTATTGTCTGAGTGCAGCTTCAGAGGAGTGATCATATGGCTGTCCGACCACTTTGTCACCCAAGTGTACAGGTTGATATTTGAACAGGATCCACCCTGCATGTCAGAGGAAGCAATGGAGGCATTGTTAGGCATTGCAGATTGGTATGCCTCACCATCTGGCACATTCATCCGAGTGTTTAGTGCAGAGAAGCCTTTGCATGTTTTGCCAAATTTTTCTTTGGACGTACTTATCATGTAGGAAGTAGTGTATCATATCTCAGTAGGATTGACAGCTAGGCTGCAGAGGAAGAAGAAGGCACCTTGGCCCACTCTTCCATTGCGGATTGGTTATATGAGATTCGAAGCATCAAATAAGTGGATGTCCATTGTTGAAGCTGAATAGTTGAAGAAGTACCTATTCGACCTCTGAAGCTTCAACTCATATGACCCACATTGCATTGTGAAGGATCACTGCATGAGAGTTCAGTTCAATTGGATCCATGGGGCATTTCATTGGGTCGAGGAGGAGTCATGGAGATATTGTTACAATTCTTCCAAACCCAATGAACAGGTCAGCTTCTCTATAGAGTGGTTTGTAAAGCAGCATGAAGCAGCACCACGGAGATCAGAAATAGTAGTAGCAGCCACAACAGAGGCAACATAGCCAAGCATAGCTATGTGCGACAAAGGGAAGAGAAATATTGTCGACCTCATGGAAGAGGAGAAAAGTTGCAAGTTTCGAGAAGATCCACTTGTAGAACAAGCAGCTATGGCTATTCAACAGAAGAGGCAGCAACACGACAAGCGAGTCACGTGAAGGCAAAGGGATAAGAAGAGAATGGAAGAAGTAGAGAAGGATTTGCATGAGATGAGGGAGTAACTCTGGAAATAACAAGAGCTACACCAATAGGAGAAGGAAGTACAAGAACAACAGATTCAGCAGGGGGTGCATCACATGCATACAGACAAAGAAACGCCCGTACAAGTAGTTGATTCTTCTAAATAGCTGGCATTAGGCGAATAGGGTGAACCCTAGTAGGGGCAAGAATTTTCTCATGAGATAGAACAAGCTATTGAACAGTTGGATGTAGACATGGACCAATAGGAGTTGGAACAGGACACTGACCTCATGCCTCACCACAGAGAGGTCGGCTCACCTGCTTCAATGCATCCAGACGAAGAGAAATTCTCGAATGACCAAGGAGGCACTGAGATCCTTAGTGGTCAGCCAGAACTGAATTGAAGAAGGAAATACTAGATGAAGTATTGTCGTTGGACACATTCATGTGAGAATTGTACTCCAAGTTTGGTACCATGCATCAGGCAGTCGTTCATCTCCACAGATCACAGTAGCGATGTGCAAGAAGAGTATGCATCTTGAAGAACATACATACTGATGTTGATAACATGCAAGCATGGATGATAAAGTACAAGGGAGACCCACTTCACTTGCAAAATATGATGAAGGCCGATGCGGTCGAGTTGCAAGCACGTATCTAGAGTCATATCCAGAACTATGAAGACATACCACAACTCATCACTAGCATACAGGCTTCCCATGCATGAGTATTCAAAAGCATGGAGGTTATAGTGCACACTCATGCGATCTAATCACTTGGGATCCTCACCCAGGTGAAGACCAAGAAGCAGGTTTGATAGGAGCTTGACTCATACTTCGACGAGTTAATGCACATCACCACCAGCCCAGACTTGCCTATCAGAGCAGACATCATGCACAAGTACATTGCTCATCTGGCCACACTAAAGACAATGATGCACATGCTCGGAGACGAGTTGGACAGAGGAGCCTGAGCAGTGTACCCAGTTGCTATGGAGGCAAGGTTCATGTTTCAGCCGGATGTCACAACAGAACACACGGACACGCTCAAGGACTACCAATCTTGGCATCAATATGTCATTGTTGATCAACATGAGGATGTTGAGCAATTGGACTTCTATGGTTGTCTAAGTATAAATGATGACTAGTTTGGCTTGTTCAAGCCATCGTTCACATGGGTACATGTGCATTGTAATGTTGAGTCATGTCAAGTGTAACTCAAGTTTTAAGAGTGAATGTGATAGTCATAAAGTAGGTGAAGAGTCATGAGGGTAGTTGAATGATCACAAAGGGGAATATCAAGGGTCACCCCACCCTTTGCTATAAATAGTCCCTCATAACTCATTATATAGGCTTTTGGTCAGCGAAGCTTCTACTAAGACTATTTTGAAGAAGGCTTGGATAGTATTGTAATGTGCCTTGGCTTCTCCACTGCACGGAGCTAGTACATCTCTTTGGAGGAGCAGGAAAATGTGGTTGTAACGTTCCTCTGTTGGGGCTAGCAGGGTTACATGGATGTATTGTATGACTGTGACTTACACTTCTTTATATAATAAGAGCCAACACATTTTCATGCATATGTTGTTATTGTAGTTGGATTGCTTCGGTTGCTTTAATGATATGTGTTGTTTAACTTACGTACTTGCATATGAACTAATTCACATGCAATTATATGAATCTTGTTGTTAATGTGTTACATATGTTGTTAATGTTGTCACCATCCGTGTTGAATGCTCTGTCGGACATTAGATAGACCTTTAA
Source organism: Pinus taeda (assembly GCA_000404065.3). Classification (NCBI taxonomy): domain Eukaryota; kingdom Viridiplantae; phylum Streptophyta; class Pinopsida; order Pinales; family Pinaceae; genus Pinus; species Pinus taeda. The sequence continues at coordinate 78,842 of APFE030871869.1, forward strand.
CTTGAACCTTTCTATAACAATCATCACACTCATCTCATACTGATCCATGAGTGTTATATGTGTTATCTTACCTTGTATGATGTGACTGCTGCATCCAAGTGGACTGCTCCACCGAAAGTTGTGCATGTCCTTTGTGTTGTGTGTTCCTAGCCGAGTTGGGACTGATCCCTTTGAACCTGGAACTCACCTTCACCTCCTTCTTCTTTTGAAGTGTTGGAACCTCTCATACACCTTCCTTGAATCGCTACATCAGTCACACCCTTGCTGATGAGAAAGCTATTCTACTTGCCTCTGTACGACACCGCGGTCAAGGCATTACCTTACCACCCACTGCTGGGACTCCTACACCAAACGATCTGAGGTCTAATTGGGACTTCTTACCGGGGAGATCCCCTTGACATGTTGGCAGGTCTAGCACCATCAACATTTCTGGTGCTAGAAGGAGGGCCTGATGACAAGCAGAGTCCTCTCATCCAGTTTTGAACCTTTGCATATCTTTCATGGAGTCTTGCATTCTTCTTCGCCCGAGGTGTTTTTCGAATCGTGAAGATGTCTCCATCTCAGGGAAGCTTTTTGATCTCTTGTCCACTCACACGCATGATGATGAAGGCGAAGTGGCATGGTCTGAGCACTTACATAACTTTCTTTCCATGATTCACGAGGAAGATGAGTTTTCTGACGAACAAGCTGGTTTGTTGCTTGCATACACACTTCGCCAATCTCCATTTCATTGGGTGCTCAGCCTACCAGCTAATACTGTGCACTCATTTGAGCACCTTTGTGATCTTATTGAAGACACATTCTATCATTTTGATTTAGACAATATTGACTGGAAAATGTTACAGCAAAAGAGGGCTTCACATGAATCCGTTATTGGCAGTGCTTCCTTGACTTGTAGTTTCAAGCTCTGAGGAGTCAGATGAAGTTTCCTTATCTCTGGGACTGATTCAAGTACTGTCTTAAGAAATCTGTCTGTCCCAAGAGAAAGCTTGAGATCAAGCCTCGCTCAACCTTCTTCATTGATGGAACTGCGGAATCTCATGTGGGAGTAGGCACTGTCTCAACGAACTTTCCTCCTCCCTCTCATTCAACAGTTCCACCATCGCCCAATGATACTGAGGATCATGTTTGTACACCTGTTCACTCGAACTCGAACTGCACAATCCCATCAATCATGCTTTGGAGGAGTCTTACATTGCAAGAACTTGTTCATGATGCAAGTTGTCTTTGTCTCTTTCATTTGCTTCCATGTCACAATCAAGAGTGTGCTTATGCTTCAAAGTTGCACGCAGTGTCACACAGTACCATGACAAGTCCACAAACTATCTGTCATGCACTTGCACTCATTTATGTCACGTGTGAACTCTGAAACACAAAGTGTGGTTGTCTTCATGGTTATATCTTTCTTGCTTGTTGGTTCACATCACTAGGTTTCTCGCGGACCAAGCCTTCACCAACATGGGTCTACCAATGCACCGGTGGCTGCATTGGAAGTATCACTTCACATGATTAGGCCCATGCACTGTTAGTATATGAGTAGGAGTAGTGTTTGCTTTCAGTTGTTTTCTTACATGCTTGTTTGCTTATATGCTTTGTTTGCATGTTTGTTTTCTTTCTTGTTTACTTACCTGCTTTGCTTTCACTTTAGCTTCTGCTTTTTCTTTGCTTTGATGTTTATTGGTTCATTTGTTTCGTTCATAGGTTAGCCTTGCATGAAACCATTTATGACTCTTGAAGTGAGTTGGGTAAAGTACAAGAAGACTTGTACAGCTATCACTACTTGGTTATATGTCATCTTGACTCTGTATGATGAGCTTGTTACTCTTAGTCCATGATATGTTGAAGAAAAATTCGTACTCTTCGAAGTGAACCTTGGTGTAAACACAATGCTTGCGTGCTAACTAGTGTCACCTTCTCTAGTCAATTATTTTTGGGTTAATCCTTGTCAGCTCAGTCAAGCAGAGTAAGGTGAGGGGGAAAACCTCAACAAGCACGTTAGAGATATAATAAACTACTTCTCTGCTGGAACAACCTCCTCTACTCTCAATAAGTTGGGATTCCTCTTCCTTCTTTGAAATGAATAAGTGTTATGCACAGTGAAAATTAAAATGAAAAAATGGAAAGTAAAATAAAAAAATGAAAAAATGAAAAATGAATAAGGCAAAAGAAGAGAAAGGCTTCCTGTGTAGGGAGGTGATGCAAGAAACCCTGCCAGGGTACTGACTAGGCTCGCTGGTAGTAGAGCCATGCTTGTGTTCCTATGTGACTCCACCGGGGTACTGTCTAGGCCTGCTGGCAGTGGAGAAATACCAGAGACGAAACTAAGACTCTGACGACTATACTGATTGTGCATTTATATACCACTCAACCCCAATCTAAACAACTGTGTTTCCTTGGCTTGGAATGTGTGTTAATCAACCAAGGGCTTGGCAGATACTACATCTTACAATCAAGTTAGTGTGAAACCAAGATGAGCTAAGAATTGAACAATACTTCTGGAAGTGTTAGACTTGTTTTTCACGAACAAGGCCTATGGAGAAAGCTAGAGTTCTACCAGTGTGTCACCAAGTGCTGTAGTGGCTACAACCACCCTCCAAAATTTTACCTTAGCCTATTTTGGAGCCTCCCTACCAACCTTACACAACACTTTGTCTTGCTTCGTCAAGTACTCAACATTCAGGTGTTTTCCTTCCACAAAGGCAGCCTGTCGATCACAGTTGATCCATTCCCCTCACAAGCTGCTCACCCGGACTTGGTCCAGCTGTAGGCCGAGTAGCCACATTGAAAATTGTGCATTCCTAGAGGGAAACCAGCCTTCCCTCCAATAATTGTACAATCCTCTCTGACATCCTACTGGGCTCTAGGATTATGCAATCCTGCCAGCCGACCCTCCCAACATGATTTGCGCAATTTTTCCTAGCAGCAGGTTGTTCAGCCCAAGATTATATGGGCAGTAGTCAGCTGCTTTGCCTAGAAATTGTGCAATCCCCTTGGGTATTCAACACAGCTCCAAGCCAAGAATGTGCATTTTTCCCAAGTAGTTGAGCACTCACATGCATGAAAAGTCCGGTTGACTAGTTCCACCAGGGACCAAGGATACTTGACTTGAATGCATGCATGACTTGATCTTCCTGGAATAGAAAGAGACAACATGCAAAAGTCATCCCATGATTCAAGGAGCTATTTTTAGCAGGAGGGGGTTACATGCAAAGTTGTTTTAGAAGTTTCCCTCCAAGTGTCACTTTTTCCTAGATTTGTGGCATGCGCGTCATGAGACCAAACTTATTTATTTGACGCATCAGATCTCATTCATTCACTTAGACCTTGGAGCTCTGAGATCCCAGATCACATCTAGGACTCTTTGACACATTCAAATCAACTATACAGGTAAGTGGACTCAACTTCCCTTTTTCAACATTTCTGTCGCTTTTTGTGTATTCACTTGTGTGAGTGTTGTTTTCTTGATTTCTTTGAACGCATACTATTGTTTACATATATTCTAGCTTGTCTTAGCTTTGTTTCAATTTTCATCAATATCCTACTCCTGTCGCATGCATGAAACTATTTTGCATGGACGTTCACCCAATCGATGAAGGGCCTCACCCACATGCATGTTGATATGTTTGTTGAATCTTCCATTCATGTTTTGCATGCAATGTTTATCACTTCTGCTATCACTTAGTGTCACCATGCATTTCATCGACTTACTTGCTTTTAGTTGCCCGTCGGCGAGTCGGGCCAACCTTGGCTTGGCCTCTGCCTTCACCAAAGCTACATTGCACAATCTGGAGAAGGAAGGCTCACCTTCCTCTCCATATTTATGCATTCTGGCCCAACACTGGCCTCCTAGATTTTTTTTCACATTCCTGGAGGATAGTGGCTTCTTGGCCTAGGAAATTGCATAAATTTGCTTAGGCCAGCAGTCCTTCCCGGCTGGGATTATGCATTGTGCAATCGGAATAGCTAGTTGCCCAACTGGATTACGCATTTTGCGGATCTAGTAGCCAATCCAACCTCCCAGATAGCCCGGACTTCCTTTTGAGCAGTTCTGACAACCAGTCACTCAGCCTCCCAGTGAAATTTGTGCAATCTTGCTCATCATTTTCCGAGGTATGCGTTGTGTCCTTCCCTGAATTTGCTTTGTTTTCACTGGCATATTTCTTACCATGCATGCTGCTTTCTTCCAGATATTTTGGGTGTTCATCTATCTCAATGGATTCCAAGAGAACAGGATCTCAGGACACTGATGGTATGGCAGCCAGAGCAACAACTAAGCAGTTGCCCTTTGTTTTGCCGATCTATGAAGATATGAAGTTGTATCTAGACAAGGACATCAAACTGAAGTGGAAAGAGGTGAATGAAACATTCACAAGAACTTTTGGGGAAGACCTTGAAGACCGTCAGGTGTACGTGAACATTCATAAGTCTGGCTTGTACCAGATTGCATGTAGATACGCCGCGTTCCCATGTGTTGACATGATTCACTGGCTCATCTCTCACACTGACCCCAAGACGATGACCTTGAACCGTGTAAGTGGGATGAAGCTTGTAACCTTCTGGACACGAGATTATGATGAGATGTATCAGATGACAGAGCCCATGATTATCATGACTCCCTCGTTTAGCCTTCCCAATAGCAGAGGCAACTCCAGAGACATTATGAAGGATTGGGTAAAGGAGCAAGCTCGTTTCAAGATGACACCCAATCAGATTTATAAGACGAAGATATTGAGGAAGGCATACCAATACTTGGTCATATTCGCATGTCGACTGAGTGGCCAATCAAGCACTGAGACCTTTCCTCAGAGTTGGGTGGTCATGCTGGACCAATTGGCTAGAGAAGGAAGACCATGCAATTGGTCTTACATACTTGCTCATCAGCTGAAGGAGCAAGTCACGAAGGCTCAACAGTCACTCGAAGGCATGCGTGCAGAGATTTACATGTCTTCCTACATTCTAGATGTAGTCTGTTCCTGACATGAGTTCCTAGGCTTAGAGTGGACATGGTCACCGATGGAGATTGTTGTGAACACATATTTCAAGTTATTGTCTGAGTGCAGCTTCAAAGGAGTGATCATATGGTTGTCCAACCACTTTGTCACCCCAATGTACAGGTTGATATTTGAACAGGATCCACCCTACATGTCAGAGGAAGTGATGAAGGCATTGTTAGGCATTGTAGATTGGTATGCCTCACCATCCAACACGTTCAGTGGAGAAGCCTTCGCATGTTCTACCAAATTTTTCTTTTTAGGTGCTTATCATGTAGGAAGTAGTGTATCATATCTCAGTAGGATTGAAAACTAGGCTGTAGAGGAAGAAAAAGGCACCTTGGCCCACTCTTCCATTGCGGATTGGTTATATGAGATCCAAAGCATCAAGAGAGCGAATATTGAATCTGAACAGATGAAGAAGTACCCGTTTGACCTTCGAATATTCAACCCATATGACCCACATTACATTGTGAAGGATCACTGCATGAGAGTTCAGTTCAATTGGATCCATGGGGCATTTCATTGGGCCTGAGGAGGAGTTATGGAGATACTGTTACAATTCCTCCAAACCCAATGTACAGGTCGGCTTTGCCGTAGAGTGGTTAGCAAAGCAGCATGAAGCAACACCATGGAGAGCACCAACAATAGTAGCAGCAACAGTAGAGGCAGTAGATCCAAGCATACCTATGTGTGACAAAGGGCAGAGAAAGATTGTCAACTGCATGGAGGAGGAGCAAAGCTACAAGTTTTGAGCAGATCCACTTGTAGAACAAGCAACTATAGCTATTCAAGAGAAGAGGCAGCAATGCGATAAGAGAATCGTGCGAAGGCAGAGGGATAAGAAGAGAATGGAAGAAGCATATAAGGAGTTGCATGAGCTGAGGGAGCAACTCTGGAAAGAACAAGAGTTGCCACAACAGGAGAAGGAAGCAAAACAACAACAGATTCAGCAGGGGATGCATCATGTGCAGACAGATAAAGCAGTGCACGTACAAGTAGTTTATTTTTTTGAACAACTGGCATCAGGCGAACAAGGTGAACCCTCACAGGGGCAAGACTTTTCTCATGAGATAGAAAAGGCTCTTGAATAGTTGGATGCAAACATGGAGTACCAGGAGTTGGAACAGGACACTGACCTCATGCCTCGCCATAGAGAGGTCGGCTCACTTGCTTCAATGCATCCAAACAATGAGCAAGTCTCAAATGACCAAGGAGGCACTGAGATCCTTGGTGGTCATCCAAAAGCAGAGATGCGCAACATCTCCTTTGATGAATCTTAACATTTAGTTGGGTAGTATCACAGAGTGCCAACTACAGAGGACAAAACATCCCCTACGCAATTTGAGGTACAAGTGATCGTGACTGATGTGCACTAGGACCCAGCTACTTTAGCCGATGAAACTAAAGTGTATGACGAAGCCACTAGCTCTAGTGTTCGCTTCCTCATAGCTGAGAATGAGCGAATGGAAAAGGAACTATAGGTGGCCATGCAGGAAGGAGAATTGGTGACAATATCCACTCGAACTGAATTGAAGAAGGCAATACTAGATGAAGTATTGTCCTTGGACACAGTCATGTGAGCATTGTACTCCAAGTTTGGTACCATGCATCAGGCAGTCATTCTTCTCCATGGATGGCAACAACGATGTGCGAGAAGAGTACGCATCTTGAAGAAAATACATACTGATGTTGATAACATGCAAGCATGGATGATGAAGTACAGGGGATCCCCACTTCACTTGCTAAAGATGATGAAGGCTAATGCGGTCGAGCTGCAAGCATGTATCCAGAGTTAGATCAGGAACTATGAAGACCTACCTCAACTCATCACTAGCATACAGGGTTACCATGCATAAGTATTCAAAAGCATGGAGGTTATAGTGCACACTCATGTGATCCCATCACTTGGGACCCTCACCCAGGCGAAGACTAAGAAGCAGGTCCGATAGGAGCTTAACTCCTACTTTGATGAGTTGATGCGCACCGCCACTAGCCTAGACTTGCCTATTAGTGCATAATCATATGCAAGTACGTTGCTGGACTGGCTAAAGACAATGATGCACATGCTCACAGACGAGTTGGACAGAGGAGCCTGAGCAGTGTACCTAGGTGCTATGGAGGTAAGGTTCAGGTTTTAGACGGATGTCACAACAGACCACATGAACACTCTCAAGGACTACCAATCTTGGCATGAATATGTCATTGTTGATTAGCATTAGGATGTCGTGCAGTTGGAATTCTATGGTTATCTAAGTTCGAATGATGTCTAGTTTGGCTTGTTCAAGCCATTGTTCACATGGGCACATGTGCATTGTAATGTTGAGTCATGTCACGTGTAAGTCAAGTGTCAAGAGTGAATGTAACAGTCATAGAGTAGGTGAAGAGTCATGAGGGTAGTTGAAGGGAATGTCAAGGGCCACCCCACCCTTTGCTATAAATAGTCCCTTATAACTCATTGTATATGCTTTTGGTCAGCCAAGCTTCTATTAAGACTATTTTGAAGAAGGCTTGGACAATATTGTAATGTGCCTTGGCTTCTCCACTGCATGGAGCTAGTACATCTCTTTGGAGGAGCAAGCAAAAGTGGTTGTAATGTTCCACTGTGGGGGCTAGCAGGTTTACATGGATGTATTGTATGATTGTGACTTACACTTATTTATATAATAAGAGCCAACACATTTTCATGCATATGTTGTTATTGTAGCTGGATTGCTCCAGTTGCTTTCTTATATGAATCTTGTTGTTAATGTGTTGCATATGTTCTTAATGTTGTCACCATTCGTGTCAACTGCTCTGCCGGACATCAGACAGGCCTTTCACTTGAACCTTGCTATAACAACCGTCACACTCGTCTTGGACTAATCTGTGAGTGTTGTACGTGTTATCTTACCTTGTATGATCTAACTGCCACATCCAAGTGGACTGCTCTGCCGGAAGCTGTGCATGTCCTTTGTGTTGTGTGTTCCTAGCTGAGTTGGGACTGATCCCTTTCAACCTGGAACTCACCTTCACCTCCTTCCCCTTTCGAAGTGTTGGAACCTCCCATACACCTTCCTTGATTCACTGCATCAGTAACACCCTTGCTGCTAACAGAGTTATTCTACTTACCTCTATGTGACACCGCGACCAAGGCATTACCTTACGACCCACTGCTTGGAATCCTACACCGAACGGTCTGAGGTATAATTGGGAATTCTTACCGGGGTGATCCCTGTGACATGTTTCCAGATCTAGCACCATCAACAGTAGGGTAGGATGCTTCTCCACTATAGACCTTATATGCCTATTTGTTGTTCGGATTCGGATTTGGTTGGGCAAGCATTTGAGTTTGTTTAGGTGGAGCAGGGTGTAGGAGTTGTGGTTGAGATGGAGGTGGAGGTAGTAAAGCTAGAGCTTGGTTGTATGGGGGCCTCCACCCTTGGGATGGTGCATTCCACTGAGGTTGTGGAGGAGCATATGGCTGAAATGGTTGGTTGGTAGGTTGGGAATGGTATTGAGGTGCAAAAGACTAGGGAGAAGGTGTGGACCACGAAGTATGAGCAGTAGGGAACCAAGGGGGAATGGATGTATTCTGGTTAGGGTTGTAATATGAATAGGATGCCCCTTGCATGCCTTGCTGGTATGGTCGAGGTCCTTGAGGCCTCCTTTGGTTCATGTAGTAGAGTTGTGCAGTCACCCCTTCAGTTCCTTGATACACAAATTTTAATCCAGGCAGATAAGGGCACTTGTCTATGGAGTGGTTTTCCTCACATACCAAGCAGATTTCTATAAGATTTAATTGACATTCATTCCTAGGGTGCTTCCTGATGCATATAGGGCATGCAGAAGATAGCTAAGGCTCTCTCTACTTCCTCCTGTTCCCTCTTGATCTGCATGGTGTCCATTTGTAGAGAAAGGGTATGCAACATTTCACTCTTAAAATCTTCCAACACGTTCCTAATTTCACCTTTTATGGATGTGGTGGAGGAGGATGAAATAGCCAAATATTGACTAGTCCTACCCTTCTTTCTAGCTACCCTAGAATGATTCGTGAAAACTGTCTTGATATCATCATAGGGTAGCTGATAGATGTTCCCTCCTAACATTAGGTTTAGTGTTTCTAGGAGATCTTCCCTAATCCCCCTAAGAAGGACTAGCTTAAGCAATTTAGGATCAAGGGTGCACATATCCCTTTTGTAGCTGAGTTGGAATCTTTCCTCATAATCTTCTAAAGCTTCATCATGTCCCAAGGTTAGTCTAAAAATTTCCTCGTCCCTACACTTATTGTTGAAGGCTTGTTGCATCTGAGCCTAGGTGGTGATACTGTCCCCAGGTAAACCCATGAACCATCGCAAGGCTACATCTTTGAGAGTGGATGGAAACAATTTCAAATTTTCATCATCAGAGGTGTAATCATAAGTTCTGCATATGACAAAAAACTCGAACAAAAATGTATCCGTGTCTTCCTAGGTCAGGCCATGGAAATGAGGAAGAGAAGAGGGGCTTATGTTTTTCATCCTAGCGTCCACATTAGTTTCTCTGATGGGAAAAGCACCCTCAGCTCTATTCTCAGCTCTTTCTCTATCTCCAATCCCATTTCTATTTTTAGCCATGGTGTAAGTTGGTGGAATGGTCTCTTCTTCTTCCCCGATAGGCTCTTCAAAAATCTCTGGTTGTTCGCCTAATAGGTCCTGTAGCTCACAACCACCGAAGAAGAGGGAAGGTTGGTTTTTTGATGTGGTGGGGGTATTTGGCAAAAAATTCCCTAAATTGTCTCTACTCCTACGAGGCATGAAAGGAATTCGTTTTTTGCTTTAGGGTTTTTTTTAAGAACTTCTTGCAAAATGGAAAGAAAGCAAAACCAAATTGCAATGACTTGTTGAATGGAACTAATTGCAGAATTGGAAAGAAAGCAAAACAAAATTGCAGCTATCTATTGAATGGAACTATTTGCGGAATGAGAAAGAAATAAGAAAAGAAAGAAAGAAATCAAAAATCACATCTACTCAAACACCTCCCCGACAACGACGCCATAAGGTGATGAGTGCCAGTATTGCAGCAAGAATGTTGCAACTCCAGGGGCGACCAACTTTACCTCATCAAGCCGAGGTTTGTACAAACTTGGAGGTGATAGTGTTGTATAAACAAATAGATGTAATGGTCTACTCTTGTCACTTTTCAACTGGGGTGATAGACCACTAAGGTTTCTCAAACTAGTCTTCTATTGACTAGAAGATGTCTGACTACCAAATGGAGAAGGGAAAAGTATCCTTAATGAAATAAAATGAATGGTGTCCAATTTAAGGAATGAAATACTGAATTGGAAGATGCTTGTAAAGTGACATGAAATCCTTTAGCTACTCCTTGACACCTTTTGCTTACAAAAGAAACCTAGATTATCCTTATTTATAACATGTGATTATCTAAACTCACTGAGCATGAAATCTGATCTAGGGAGTGTTATAACTGTTGCATGCATGTGCTAATTTAGAAATTATAGAAAATCTTTTTTTTGATGTTTTCATTTTATGAATGCAAATGTTAATATTTACTTATTATTTGGTAAGTGGAGGCCTAATCCAAGCTTAAATGACAATTTTGCTAAATTCTGGCTCAAAATAGGCTGCCATAGGGTTTTCTGTAGTACTACTATAGGATGTCCTAGTTCTACTACAAGATGCCCTGTTTTACTACAGGAAATAGGTCGAAATCTTAGGAGATGGTAGGGAGGGTGAAATGAAGTGTGGGAAAGGTATATGATGGGGGAATAAGGTATGGAGGAGGTGAACACTATCCAAGGTTCAATTAAATTCTTTAAGATGGTTGGATTTGCTCAATGGAAATGACAATTTTGCTTAAAAAACAAGAATTCAGATTTAGGGTTTAGTGGACTTTGGTAACATGTGTGGATAAGGCTTGGATGAGGAAAATGAGATGAGGTCTCCCTGAAATTTAGAAGCTCTTCCAATAACATACATTCTTGTCTGCATTTATGCACAAATTCATCTATACATGGGAAAGATTTATTATATGAAAAAAACAGAGTTATTACCATCTAGTGACCAAGTTCATGAATGGAAGTGCTTTGAAACCAATGAAAAACTTAAGAGATAAAAAATTACAATTGTAACTCATCCAAATAAACTCAAAGACAATGACCTACTCGTCAAGAAACACTAGATTATGCAGCAAAGTAAGAAATCCATTTTTGGGCTGGATGAATAGAAACCTCAAGTCATGATCCTATAAGGGAGATGAGGTGAAAGCCACTATCACTAGCCTTTCTGGAGTGTCTTCTATCACTATGATACGATTGATCTAACTATCCACAAATGGAAGCAAACTAATTAATCATCCAAATACTTGTAAATTAACAAAACCTAAATTACTTTAGCAGCTAACTTTGAATAAAATCTAAGCATACATGTACAAAAAGGGGAACCTCTGCTGCTAGGGTTGGGTCCTAACCCAAGAACTTCAACCCTCTAAGTCAACTCAGTGCTGGATCAAGGGAATGCTTCACATTTTCATTAAAATATAAAAATACATAAGAGTCATCAGTCACAATGTCTTAGCTTGAAAATTCCACTTGGATACAATAAAAAAAGTCGAATCCTAATGAGGCTCTAGGAATTCTTATTTATACAACTGAAGTTACCAACAAATTCCTTAAATTTATGGAGTCTTGGCTCCCAAACTCGAGATCAACTAGTCTTCAACTATCATTGGCTTCGCTGCCAATGATCTTAATGGCTCGCTTGCTTGTAACTCTGAGCTGATGAGATCTGGTGGAGGAATCTTCAAGTGAGTGAGGAGTTAAGGAGGGAGTTGAAATCTTCTAAAATCCCTCTTGCTTGTCTACTTCGATTTCCTGCACTTTAATTAGCCAAAATTTGATCCAAAACCCACAATCAATGCACATTAGACCACAAGACATGACATCTCATCTTCACCCTTCTCATTAAGAAAAATATAACAAAACATGTAAGGAAATGTGAGAAAATTTGATTTTAGTAAGATGGAGAGTGGTATTAAGGTCCATATGATTTACCCATTGATGAGCCTCATCACTAGGCTAGTGGCTTTACCATGTCCACAGTCTGGTTCAAGGACCACTAGGTAATGTGTTTGTCATTTCGGAGATCCACCCCACTTAGCTTCGAATCCATTCACCAATCCAACTCAATTGTAGTATGAAAGCCCATCTCATCAACGTTATCAGGAAATGTCAAGGCTAGGCTAAGAAAACACTGTCACAACTAGAAAAACCCATGCCATGAAAAAAAACAACACCATGCAACACCATGAATGCCAAATCTAGCAAGGAAATCACACATGCAAATCAATACCTACAAAGAATCTTGTTGTAGCCGCTTGATCCTGATTTTCCTTGCTTGATCTTCACTTCCTCTTGCCTTATTTGCCTTTCTTGATCCAATGCCCAAGTGATCCAAGAAAACTCTAAGTGTCCAAGAGTTAGAGAGAGAGAGAGAATAATGAAAGAGATCCAAAACTGAACTGACAAAAGGTTACCAACTGATCCTTAGAAGCCTTTTTATTAACGAGGCCTCTTTTTTTTCATTTTCCATTATTTTCCTTCAATTTCCTCCTCACATGCAACCTGAGACCTTTCACCTCCCTTTTCTCCTAATTTCCAATATTTTCATAAATAAATGCGCTAAAAATGCCATTTTTCCTTTCCAAAGCCTTAGACATTGCCTTTTCCAATTTCCTTAGCCATAATAAACCAAATGAAAATCCCCTAGGATGTCTTGCCCAACATTTAGATTGGAATACATATCCCATCAACCGTGGTTATTAGTTTTCCTTTATTAACTTTTATTACATGGAATTTTCACCAGGGATGTTACAATAGATCTATAAAATTTCTTGCATGCTCATTATGTATATAGATCTATACAATTTGTTTGGTCCACACTGAGTGTAATTCCTTTGTTCCTTCTATAGTATTACAATACCAAGGAATGGAGCTATTCACATTGCCAAGTTCAACATTCCAGAAGAACCCACGAACAAGCCTAATAGATATGTGACCTTCATGTCCTAAATGGGATCTGCACTAGTTGACCACCTCTAGTGATGATTTGAGTTTATCTGCATCATGAATCATTTGGTACCTCCTAAGTGCTCACTTCACACAAGCACATGCACCATCATGCTCACCCTTTCCATGTAATGTTTCAAAGTAGCTCCATGTATGCTGAATTTTTGTCTTCTCATGTAGTTGACTCAACTAATAAAATGTTGTGCTGATTTGAACTACCTTGCACAACTG
>APFE030871869.1:92632-131747 GCA_000404065.3 Pinus taeda
GATTCGTAAATCAGGTCAAAGCAATGTTGTACGAACAATGTGTCATGCTCGTGATCATCATTGATGTAAAAGTGATACTCCTTAATCACATCACGTAACTCATTAGTGTTATCCCTACCATCAAGATTTAATTGTGCATGTCTATACATAACATGTATGAATACAGACACTTGGTATAAGTGATAATACTCACTCTAGATCTCTGTCTAAGGAGAAAATGTATAATTCTTAGCAAAATCCATCATTGATAAGATTGTTCCAAGATAAAATACTTCGCGAGAATGCTTAAATTCAGATGCTTGACACCTGGACCTGTGTGATTGTTTGATATATTTATAGATTTGGTTTTGAAACACCCCCATGAATTATGAAATAGGAATCTCATCCTTAACATAGTTGATCCTTTTAGGCACCAAAGTTGAAGAATATGGTTGATTTCCCATGACATACTCATAATGATTCAATGTGGCAGTGACATATGATATCCCAGATTGGTTTGGATCAATAAAAAAGTTCCTATGGAACAATGCTCAAACACCACATTAAGTGCATCTTCTCCCACCTATACATATTTTCTTGTAAAAAAACTCTTTTGGCTCCTTTATGCATAATATTAATGAAACAAAATCACACTGTAGGAGGAGGAAGGTCGTTGTGATAGTTATTCTTGTAAAATTCCTGGAAAGTGTCATAATGATGCTAAAATTCAACAAGATATCAACAACAACATGTGTCACAGATTGTATTAGGCCTAATAAACCATCCTTATGGATATCTTCACATGGTGATTTCTTTCCTGAAATTCCTCGAACAATGCAAATTCTGTCATTTCTACAATTTTCTTAGCATGTTACACATACTCACCTTTAGCTATGTGATGTCGTACAACATGCATTCTATCTAGAATAACATGGAAATGGATCTCTCAAAACTCTACCACAAATGCTTTGATCCCTACTGTAAGCCTGTCTTGGTAGGGTTTCCTAGTGATAACAGCCCAACAAGCAGATTCATCATATTCATTTACTTGAACCCTAAATTTGGTATGCTTTTCCAATTCTTTTCTCGAGACATGGAGAAATTTTGACATTGTTGCCAAATTTTGTTGTCTTGATGTACTTGGTGCAATGATAACAATTATAATTGCCTTGTGTGCAATGTGAACATTGGGTTTTCCTGATTTTCCAAACATAGTGAATGTCTTTGATATATTTTTAGTGACATTCATATGTGTCTTCTTTCTTTTAGCATCTTGGACACCCAAACAATTTGTGGCATGTTTTAGTTTCTTATGTTTGATCAACCCATGTAGTATATGAGCTTGTGCAACAACTGAATAATTCTCAAAATACTGTCAAATGATGCTATTAACATGGTCTCTAACAGTGCGATGAGGGATAGGTTCCCCAAGGTCCTTTGTTGTTCTTGCATCCAAATTTTCTGCAAATGGTCCACCCCTTTCCAAACCACTATAACTTTGTATTATCCTATCAACTTGAGAGGAAACAATTCATTCTTCCAGTGGTTAATCAACTTTATAGGGAAAATATTCTTCCACTAGTGGTTGATTAGCTTGATGTGGCACATATTATTCCCCTAGTGACAGATAATCAACCTGATAGAGAACATGTTCCTCTGGTAGTTGATCAGGTCTATAGGGCACATATTAATGATCACCTGGTTGATCAACTTGATGGGGCACTTCTTCTCCCTCATGTGGATGCTCAATTTCAATCCCTGCATAATGGAATACAAACTATACTCAGTCAAGTGAATCATCAACATAATAAAAGTGAATAGAAAATCTAGATACACATGTGTATTTAAGATATCACCATAGGTGGAAGGTCTTGATATGATTTGATAGTAGGCAGATAGGTAGCAAAAGTTGACATGGAGCAAGGGTTCTAAGTTGAAACATGAAAAGAAAAGGGTTTCAAGCTCAGGGAAAGATGGTCGAAGGAGAGAAGATCAGTAAAAGTATTGGTCTTTGTGTCAACAAGGAGGCTGATTCAGAATATGATGAAATGTAAAAGTATTCCTCCTCACTCAAAAAAAATCAATTTGGAAACCCTAGGGTTCTAGTCACAAACCCTAAGGAAAAGTTAAATGAAAAACCAGTTGAGACTGGGGAGCTAGGTAACAAAAGTTGACATCAACCAAAGGTTCTAAGTTGAAACATGAAAGTAAAAGGGTTTTGAGCTCAAGTAAGGATGGGTCAAAGAAGAGCACACTAATAAAGGTTCTGGTCCCTGAGTCAACAAAAAGGGTGATTTAGAATACAATGAAAGGTAAAACCGTTCCTCCTTAATCAAGAAAAATAAATTTGGAAACCCTAGGGTTCTAGTCACAAACCCCAGGAAAATTTAAATGAAAACAAGTTGACATTTGACAACTAGATAGCAGAAATTGACATTTGACAATGGTTCTAAGTTGAAACATGAAAAGAAAAGGGTGTCAAGCTCAGAGAAAGATGGGTTGAAGAAGAGCACACCAGTAAATGTATCAGTCCATGTGTCAACAAAAAGGGTGATTTAGAATATGATGAAAGGTAAAAGCATTGATCCTCAATCAATAAATCAATTTGGAAACCCTAGGGTTCTAGTCACAAACCCTAGGGAAAAGTTAAATGAAAAACAAGTTGAGACTTGGAAACTAGGTAGCAGAAGTTGACATGGACCACAGTTATAAGTTGAAACATGAAAAGAAAAGGGTTTCAATCTCAGGGAAAGATGGGTGGAAGAAGAGAACTCCAGTAAAGGTATCGATCCCTGTGTCAACAAAAAGGATGATTCAAATATGATGAAATGTAAAAGAATTCCTCCTCAATCAATACAAATTAATTTGGAAACCTTAGGGTTCTAGTCATAAACCCTATAGAAAAGTTAAATGAAAAACAAGTTGACCTTTGGAAAATAGGTAGCATAAGTTGACATGGACCAAGGGTTCTAAGTTGAAACATGAAAATAAAAGTGTTTTGAGCTCAGGGAAAGATGGGTTGAAGAAGAGAGAAGGTTAGTAAAAGTATAGATCCTTGCATCAACAAAAGGGGCGATTCAAAATATGATGAAAGGTAAAAGCAAATTTCATCATGTATGAAAGGTAAAATAATTTTCTTGATGATGTGAATTGTATGTAGGAGGCACTTGAAGATGATATAATCCTTATGAAACATGTAACTAATGGAAAACATTCTATTCCGAGAAATAAATCAATTGGGAAGAAAGGAAAGAAATCAACAACAAATGAGACTGTAGCATTTGTAATCATACCCGAACACATGCATTTTATTTAGGAAAAACAAATGAATCACATACATAAGACAAAGCGAAAAATAAATGGTTAATTTTCCTTTTAATTCTAATGTGTGAAACAATCAACAAAAAAGGTTTATCTGAGGTTTTGCGTATGAGAAAAATTCCTAAAGACCTAACATCCTTTTGCTCAAGTATTAATTAGGCCCTGTGAATATTTTATAATAGGGTACTGGGGCCATGCCATAAAATTCACTCGCGACACTTCCAACAACAATGAAACCAACCAAGGTATGGAGAGGGTTATAATGGAAAAATGTACTAGGGCTACATCTCGAAAGAGATGGCAACGCTTCCAGTAGCCTAACCAAGATCACCTCAGGTCTAATTACTCCCACACCTCAACCTGTAGGGAAAAATGCCCTAGGATTTGGCCACTAAGTTATCCGCGTCTAGTGGGAATGGATGAATCTCAGCTTTGTTTGTTAGTTTTAGACCTAAAACCCATACCATGTGTCAGGAGATAACATAAAAGTCCATGATAATTTTTCACCTAGAACTTACCCCTTTCACATATTTCTTTCCTTGTACCGGATTTGTCATTGGATGATGCAGGATTTTAAGCTCCCTAAAAGACAACTTTCTATGTTGCAATATGAAAAAAAACCATGGCGTCTTATGTACTACCTATTTCCACGGCCTTAGCTTGAACTATAAGTTATGTTGTGGCCCCTATGGGGAATTTAGTGTGTTCAGGTTAAGGTTGTTTTTAGAAAGGCTTGGATTCCCTTAGGGTGTGAAACAAAATATAAGCTCAAATAAATTAGGTATAAAGATTTCGGAAACATGATACCCTTTATACAAAGTTTAAGTGAGCTTAGTGTGTGGGGTGAATGTGTGTGCAAGTGAAATTGTGAGCATACAAAGTGTGAATTGATGTGGATATGTAGTGATCCTTTACAATTCCCTTAATTAAACTATGTGATGTTTGTTCCTTGCAAGAAAAGAAATGATATGTGGATGATGGGCTACTTAATTCTTTCCTATATATATTATGTGAGCATATGTTTATGTGTTAAATTTCAAAGTAAAATATAAACAATTACTCTATTTATAATGGTTAGTAAGGCAAATTTGTTAGTAGTGATGGTGTGTGCAAGGTGAATCTAGTGCACATACAAAATTTTTGAATTGCAAGTGTGTGGATATGTCGTTCATGATCCTTTATTACAATTCTCCTAATTACACTATGTGATTGTTCCTTGAAAGAAAAGAAATGATGTGTGGATGATGGACCACTTACTTCTTTCCTAATTATACTGTGTGAGCCTATGCTTGTGTGCAATATTTCAAAGTAAAATATAAGCTTTAATTACTCTGCTTATAATGGTTAGTAAAACAAATTGGTCAGTAGTGATGGTGTCTGCAAGGTGAATCTAGTGCACATACAAAGTATTTGCATTGCAAGTATGTGGATATGTGATTCATGATCCTTTAATACAATTCCCTAATTACACTACGTGATGTTTGTTCTTTGCAAGAAAATAAACTTGATGTGCGGATAATGGGCCAATTACTTTTCCAAATTATGTTATATGTGAGGATAATATAGGGAGATGAAAAATTAGTTCTTTGGGAAACATTATATTTCCATTATCAACTAAATTGAATTATGTAACTTGATTTAGTTAAATAATTAAAATTTGTTATTTATACCTAAATCATGATTTAACTTCAAGTGATGCCACAATTGAAAACACCCAATAGAGGAACCCCCATGTAAAGGATAATAAAATTGCAAACTAGTTGAAGGTATGCAATTTGTAATATATTTGCACACTTAAAAAAATATATGTATTGTGTTTTAAATATGATCCTATGTTAACAATGGAAAATTGACTAATTTATCTATGCATTTTAATCATAAAAAATAAATTTATCTTTTATGTTAATCCATGAAGTTATGTTGGAAAAAAAAATTAATTAATTTTATATAAATTTTAATGATATATTATAATTGAAGTGTTTAAAAATTGTAAATTGAAATATAGTATTATATATATTATAATGTGTTGGTAAGTATATTTTCTATAAATGGTTATAAAACACAATATTTCATTTTTTAAAATTTTGTATTTTTTTAATTTTTCCAATATCATAATTCAAATTTGTTAATTTATATTTTAATCTTCTTTATATGAAATTATTGTACTTAATCAATTATTTCAAGAAAATGTAACATACTACTAAAAAAAATTATAATTGCTTTATTCATTTAATAATGTATAAATAAAAATAAAAATTCAGTTCATAAATAATTTTTTTTAATATATCTACCTCCATTTCTCCATTTACTAAGTGAAACATTTGAACTTTTTTCAGAATTAGTTCCTCTTAGCAACATTTTTTCATTTGTTCAAGAGACTATGTAAATCCTAAATTAAAAGTGATTCCTACAACAAAGATCAATTTATATTTTTGTTCATACATCTCATTCACCAAACATTTGAATTAAAATCCAATGCCAATTAAATGGGATTGAGGGAACATAAGGAAATAGAAAAATGATTTAAAAAGAATAAGTGTTAAGAATAAAATTAGAGAAATTGGAGAGTAAATTGTTAATATATACTTATTTCCCAAGTAATCTAGTCCCACAAGCAATAGTCTCTCTTTACTCTTATAATTTCCTATTTGATCCTATCATTCTAATTTGATTAGTGTTTGATTAATATGAAAATATGGACTGATAATTATTAAGTAATATTGGTATATACCTACACTTGTGGATCTGTAATTTTATTTTATTGATATGGCTTTTATTATTTGTTATTATTCAATTCCCAATGTCTCTTCTTAAATTTACTTTTGAATAAGAAATGGTCTTCTCTAATTTATTTCTAAATTAAATATCCATATTTCAATTCCGAATGTGTCTTCTCAAAATTACTTTTGGATAATACATGGTCTTCCCCAATTTATTTCTAAATTAAATATCCATATTTCAATTCTCAAGGTGTCTTCTCAAATTTATTCTTGGATAAGATATGGTATTATCCAATTTATTTCTAATTTAAATATCAATATTTCAATTCCCAGGGTTTCCAAGTTGTCTTCTCCAATTTAATACCGAATTATATATTAATATTTCCATTTCCAAGGTGTCTTCTCAAATTTATTTTGGGATAAGATATGGAAAGGAAAATCAAGATCATTAAATTAAAAGGATGTGGGGCTGGGGGGTACTCATAGCATTGATGGTAGGTGGTTGAGGTAGATGAGAGGAAGAGACATAAAGGGAAGGATGAAAAAAAGAGAATGGGAGATCCTTGGTCTTTGTTTTGGCATTGGAAAATTTTATTTTGGGGAGGAACGTGGAGAAAGAAAAGGGAGAGAATGGAGAGAAAAATGAGAGAACTCAAACCTGAATCTATTAGAGAGTGTTGATTTTAACTTGGACACACTACCATTGGTTGGACCTAGGCTCAAAGGGCTAGGGAACCTTTGGAAGTTCCATGGGCTAGGAAATAATTTCTAGTTGGTTGGAAGGTAAATTAAGCCAAGTAGCCACAAGGAGCATCTCAATAGAGTCAGGAGTATCCCAACCAAGCCACTGGAAAAAATATTTTTCCATTTGTTGTTTTATTTATGTAAATTGTTGCAAATGAAATTTCTTACATGTTTAATATGTTATTGATAAAATTTTACTTGTATGCTTTTATCAAGTAAATGTAGAGTTATAAACACGTTGTATTTTCTGCTTATTGTAATTCAATTAAATGATAAACTTGATTTAGTTAGAAGACTTAGGCTAGGTCCTCACAATTCTCCCCCCAACACATGTTTAATAAATGAAAAAAATTAAAACCATTTGGGCATATAATTGAAGGGTGTGTGATAAAGGTGATCTAATGTTAGATATAAACCGAAAATTTTACTAGTGAATCTAGGTTTGAAGCTTTGTTTGATTTCACAACCAGTCACATTTACCAAGTGAAGCATTTCAATACCTTCTTCAAATTTACTTCTTCTCAGCAACAACTTTTTATTTCTTCAAAAGACTTATATAAATCCCAAACTAAAAGTGATCCCTACTGGAACAATGATGATATTATATTTTTTGTCATATATCTCATTTAGCAAACATTTGAATTATTTAAATCCAATGTCAATTATTTAAATCTACTCATTTGCATAATAATTTGCAAGGTTGTTGAACTAAAAACTAATAAAAAATAAGTTTAAATTGTTATATAGGAAACTTATTAATATATATTTCAGAGGGAATTATTACTTAAATAACTTAATGATATGGTGAATCTTTTGAATTTGAGAGAATAAGAGATTCTTGAAAAATCAAGCCAGTGATTATGAAATTGAAGGGCAAAGTTTATTTCATGTGAGAAAACAAAATCAATATCTATAAACTTATAAAACATTAATGAACTATAAGATAAATTGTGACTGAAAAACCATACAATACATAAATACACACTCCATGATACAATAAGGAACATATTCAACTAGTTTTTAAGTATGTTAATATTTGAAAGCCTGCCATAAAAAAACAAATTGGTTGGAAATTTTTTTCTTCATTAGAAACACCATATCATTTAGTGTTTTAAAACGTGTAATTAAAATTACCATAAAATAATAGTAAGAAGAAATTTCTTAAAGGAATAACTTACCATAACTACAAATAATTTCACAAATCCAAATAAAAAGCGGAAGAAATGTGGGGTGAGAAGTATGAGAAAGACAATGAAACTGTTGATAAGGAAACAAAAAGAAATCAAGAGATATAGGTTTTAGTGGATTTAGAGAACAAGGAAGATGCTTCAAGGTCTTATCAACAATGAATGTACATTGCTATCCTTTGTGGTGAAGAGGGGCACAAATGATATGAATATTTTTTTGGGATAATGTACATGGAAATTTTAGCACAACAATCATGTAGGGCACAAGGAGGGGTAAGAGGATTTAAAATATATATGTTTCTACAAGGAACCTTTTTATGCACGTGCAAAGATGGATATCCAATGTCTTTTATGTTGTAGAATTGAGGCTTCTGTGATCCATATCAAGTTTATGGGAGATTTTTCGGCGTAAATCACATGAATATCATTTGTCGGCGTGTTTCGAACCAACTAGTGTGGTTCATCGTCAGGACAAGTTGAAGAAATAGATCCAGCTTTGCATGTTAAATAGTTTGAGTAGAGCCTCCAACGGCTAACTTGACCAACGACTATGATTAATTTGGGCAAAGAATGGGATGATGGAGGAGTCTCTGCATCTTTTAAGAAAAGCTAGATCTGACTTCAACCTTGAAACCTGCAAGCATGCCCGTTCAAATTGATGAACCTTGGTTGCAATGGCTTTTTCGTGCAGGGATTCAATTGTAGAATTGAGGCTTTTGTGATCCATATCAAGTTTACGAGAGATTTTTCGGCGTAAATCACACTTGAATCCCTGCACGGAAAAGCCTTTGCAACCAAGGTTCATCAATTTGAATGGGCACGCTTGCAGGTTTCAAGGTTAAAGTCAGATCTAGCTTTTCTTAAAAGATGCAGAGACTCCTCCATCATCCCAATCTTTGCCCAGATTAATCATAGCCGTTGGTCAAGTTAGCCGTTAGAGGCTCTGCTCAAACTATTTAACATGCAAAGCTGGATCTGTTTCTTCAACTTGTCCTGATGATGAATCATATTGGTTGGTTCGAAATGCATTCACAAATGATATTTCATGTGATTTACGCCGAAAAGTCTTTTATGTTTTCAATTATTTTAATCAAATCTTGATAAAGTTTAAAATAATGAAGTCCTCTTTTTTACTTTTCAACCATATTTTGCAATATATTTCATGATTACATGTTAAGAAACTACTAGATGAATCTAATCGACATCAGATTACCACATTCTAAGAAGATTAACATTGTAAACATTACTAGCATATCATCAATATATGCATGTGTTGACAGTGTTGGACTTGCCAACATTTAAGGGGTCTCCTTGATATGTGGTCCCAATTAGACCTCACACTATTTGGGATAAGATCCTGATCTGGAATACGACCCGATTACTGTTTTCTTAAAGGTTTACCTTGGCTCTAAATGCCAAGAAAAGAGAGGAATGCATATGTGCCTTCAAAAAGCAAGTGAGTGTGGTTGGTGAGTGTTCGGTTGTAGGTGTGTCGAGGTTCTTCTATTGTAGAGGGGAAAATAAGGTGAACCCTTAAGAGAGAGGTAGTAGTACCACTCTAGTAGAAACACACACAAATAAGAGAGATTCGTTTAACATCCAACATAATATTCCAAAAAGATGCGATGATCATTGCAACCATTACAACACATTCTCAATATGATAAGCACTAAATAAACCGAATATTTCAACTGCTTTAGTATTGCTGAAAACAAATATGAATAAAAAACATTCACAGAACAATCTTACAAATATTCATAACCCATGCATGAAGAATGTGCTGGAAATTAGGATTCATATATTAAGTAAAAATCCCAAGACACATGTATACAATGAATACCACTAGGCACACTCACTTGTTTTTCAAAGGCACATATGCATTCCTCTCTATTGCTAACAATTAGAGCCAAGGAAAACCTTTAAGAAAATGGTCACTGGGTTGTAGTACGAATGGGGCTCCTATCCTAAACAATGTGAGGTCTAATTGAGACCACATATCAGGGAGACCCCCTTAAATGTTGGCAGGTCCATCACTATTAACATTTATGGTGCTAGAAGGAGGGTAGACAAATTTTTATGGCTTATAACTCCACCCACCTTCATCATACTTCTTTTGGTCAAGACAGTAACATTCCCAACACCTCCCCTTCTCATATTCTTGAAGTTGGTGGATCTTCTCAACTTAGTCTTAGAAAAACTTGTGAAATCTATTACGACTAGATCTGGGACATCCAACCTATAACCTATAAGTTTGCAAAGGCTATTGTATTGATCCCTGGGATACACACTCTTCCTTATTTTCCAAAGAAGAACATAACTACTCCTACTGGGATAGTGGTTTCTATAGTCTAAGATTTAGCTCTTGCCACCATTTAAGAGTTAACAGAGATTGTGTAGAATACAGAAAAATTAGAGCAACCTCCATCTTTTAACGATTGTGGCAACAAGGACGATGTACTCTCAAACGACACTTTTCGTGGGTTAGGTAGTTATGAAGAGGAGGAGGAATATCCCTCAAATTCTAAAGAAGAGGCGGAGCAAAAAGATGAAGATATGACGGAACAAGATCTAGATTGGATGACTCAGGGCCCACTTTCTCTAGCAGGTGTTTTACTCAAGATGTTGAGGTATCCAGAAAATCTTTTAACAAAGTATGACCCTGACAAAGTAGTTAATGCGGAAGACCATTTGGAAAACTTCTACCTACACCTGTAGATGCTTGAGGTACGTTACGATGATGTTACACGTATACGTTTTCCTTGCACCTTAGATGGTAGAGCAACTGTATGGTACCACAATGTTATTCCAAACTCAATCCAAAATTAGAAGGGGTTTAAAAAGTTGTTCCTTGAAAAGTTTGCCAATGACAAAACCCCAGCCATGTTATTGAAGGAGCTGGGCAATCTGAAGATGGAGCGGAAAGAAAAAGTTAAAGATTTTAATCAGAGGTTCAATCACATATTGAACAGATTTCCTATAGATACAAAACCTCATGACTCCATCACATTTTTTTATTACACTTCTTCCTTACCAACAAGCATCACACAATTCATTAAGAGAATTGCGAAAGGAACTATGGCCAAAAATTACGAAGAAGTCATTGGGGTTGAAAAGGACTTGTGTGCAATTACAATCATCATTGATGATGAACCATCAAAAGACTCCAAGGACACAAGTAAAAGGTATCAGGCCTCCTCAAGTAAGGCCAAAGATAAAGAAGTCATTAATATTGAAAGCTTGACCTAGAGTATCAAGTCTCTGTCCAATGAGTTGGCAGAGTTAAAATAGAGGTCAAGCGAGACCACTGTCAACACCAAGCCCCCAAAATTCAACTTCTTGAGAAGGGTTTCCAACTCCAGCAACAACAAAAGTCAACCAACCAAGTCTATATAAATCTCGAACATCATGCTAAATGTCGAAAACATGGGCATGGACCAATATTGTTCTTTTCACCAAGAATATCATTTAGAAAAGACATGCTTGCAGTGGAATCACAACATCAATGCTTTGGCTATGCATATACTTGATACTGTACTTTTAGATTAGCAGGCTGAGCCAACGGAAGAAAAGGAAGAAACTCTTGTGGCTGAAGAAACTCTGAGTGTTGGGCACACAGTGAATTCTTTTAGTTGTGTTAAGTAAACTTGACTTGGGATAGAGTCAAAGGAGGTTAAACAATGATGGTTTTGGGGCACATGGTATTGTGCACCCATAGTATTATGCCTATGGTATTATATGTAATGGAGCTTATAAAAGGCTGGAAGGACCTCATTGTAATGAAAGACCTGGAGGTGAGCAGTGAAGGCTCACTTGGTCAGATTGGCCAAGGTTTTGGCCAATGCTAATGAGATCTTATTAGGTTGGGTTTTTCCCCGGATTTGAGGTTTTCCTGGATAAACATTTGCGTTTATGTGTTTATGGTTGTTGCTGGTTATTTTTATATTTATTCCTCTCAGTAATTATTTATGTTATGTAGTAAATTTCTTAACAAGTTGTGTATTCGCTGCTGAAAAGAAAACTGCTGAAGAACCACCATTGAGTGAGGACCCAAGTCAAAAGCAGAATAATCGATATAAGTTGAGAAGCCAAGGTCTAGTTTTTGAATCAAAGTTGACAAGGCAACACGGAAGATCACACCACCTATTAACTCAGCTCAAAAGAATCAGACTAAGTCTGGAAACACTGTTACCTTGAAAAATACTTCTGCAAATAGTAAAATAAAGTCCAGCATTATGGAAGTATCAGATAGAGCCACTCCCCCAAACACTTCGGTGATGCCCACCGTGCTTGATTATAACATAGTAAAAGACATGAAGAAAGATCGCACTAATATTTCACTCTTCGAACTTACTAGGATCGCAAGCCAACAATAACTGCTTGTCTAAGCTCTTAATTAGTATTCCTTAGGTGATAATGCTTTTTCATAGTGATCTGAAATTGATCAAAGGATCTAGAAAAGGCCAAAAATTAAAAGTTGTTGGGTTTGAGTGAAAGAAGTTCCATTGTGTAGAACTTGGAAAAAAAATTCCAACACAACTTGAATGGGAAAAAACCGAGTCTGTATGTGAAATTTATTCAAAGTCAAAGTTTTCAGGGCAAACTCCAAAAAGTCAAAGTCAACGGTCAATGAGTAGTCAACGGTCAATGCTGATGTGGTGACTGACTGGATGCTGACTAGGCATTGCTAACTGTGCGATGATGTGGCAATGACATGGCAACTGACTGGACTGGGCATGTGGTCCTATCAGCAAGCACCACATAGCCCTATCAGAGGGCACCATGTGGTGCCTCTGGATTTGTCAAGCACCACATGGCCCTATCAGAGGGCGCCATGTGGTGCCTCTGGATTTGTCAAAATTTTGTTAAGGAATCTCAACGGAGCTAACGGGATTCAAACCCGTGACCTATGCAATAAAAATTCCATGCCTTAACCAACTCTCCAACCATAATTCTTATTTCATAAAGTCAAAATTCATTTATTTAAAGGGAGATGTGGTTTGTATTAAAAAAAAATGGCGGAGTTTGCCATTAATGGTAGTCCTGCCATACCTCTGCCACGATCTCCGCTAACAAAACATATATGTTCCAACTATTTGCCATATCCATCTGCCAACCCAAAGTTTATCCTTATCCCTCCATTCTGCCATCTGTTATCTTATCTTTATCCACCTTTTTAACTCCACCATAGCAATATATCCATTCGCCAGCACAAACATACCTCTGCCTATCCATCCACCAAACCTATCTCCAAGCGCCAATGGTTATATGCATATTGGTGGTATGTTAGATGCAATGTATATCACATATATTTATAACAAAAATGATAAGGGATATACATAAAAAATTTGATATATGTTTTATAAATGTTGGGGTTTGTTATAATGTTAGAATATGGGTATTGTGTGATTAATATGGAGTGACAAGGTTTATTAATGGAACATGGTTATGGAGTAATAAGATTTATTAATGTAATATGGTTATGGAGGGAGATATTTGGTTGGCCAAAACATTATATATATGTCGTAATGTAATGTCAAGGGGATAGAGAGGAAGTGTGGTGACATTCTCATGCAGCAGAAGAGTTTTTGAGCAGGTTCGGGCAGTGAAGCTGAGAACTTTGAAGACAATTTTTGCGAGATCCGGGAAGACTTTTCAGAACCGAGAGTTGCTATAGGGTCTTGAGATAAAGCATATTGTAGCTGGATTGTGCAGGATTGTATCTGAAGAAATATTCTTTTATGTATTTATGGTTTTGAAGTTTTTAATATAAAGGCCTCTTTGTTGAAGACTAAGGCCTCGAGATGTAGGCTTGAAGATAGCCAAAATACATTAACAAACTCTTTTGTCACTTATCTTTGCAAGTTTGTTGTTCTTATTTGCTACAATTTTCTTATAAGTTCTTCATGCTTAAATTTTTATGTGCTTAAAATGGTGTTGTTCAAAGTCATGCATTAACACTTTTTAAAAGTTAATAAATCAAATTTCAATAAAAAAGATAAGATATGGGATCATTTGGTATCAGAGCCAGTTATTGATCATTATGGTTTGTAAGCGTGCATGATCACCAGGAGAAAAGCAAATATTGGTGAAGGATAACTTGTTGAAGGAGATCCAGAAGTTGGCTCGAGAAGGACAACTTGAGGAGAAGAGATGGCTGATGAGGGAAGCGGTGATCATCCGTTTGGATCTGATGCAAGCTTTGTGGATGCTTTCATGACCTTGCAAGCCATGGTCGAAGAAATGTGTCGAGAGTTTAAGAAAGGAAAAGGTGAAGATGCAAAACCTAAAGGTGAAAAAGGAAAACCATCACAATTTGGAAAAGAAGATGAAAGCGATCAAAAAGACCTTATCACTTCTCTCTTGACTCCATCTGAAACTTCGAAACTATTGTTGAAGATCGATGTTAAGTTCGAGTTACCCATGTACAATCGAGAAGTTGATACTGAGAAGCTTGACAACTGGTTCAGGCAAATGGAGGTTTACCATAGCGTGCAACAAATCACTGAAGATGAAGTCAAAATCAGACTAGCATTTCTTTGTTTAGTAGACACATCATTGATCTGGTGGTAGAGTAAGCTACAGAAAGGTACTCATCATATCGGTAAGATTTTTCCATCATGGTTTTATTTTATTACTACACTTAGAAAGAAATTATACCCATTGGGATATAAGGAAAATGATTTAATAGAATGGAAAGGACTAAAAGTTAGAAAAGGTCATTCAGTGCCGGAATATACAAATGAGTTTTGTAAGAAGTCGTTGATGCTAGATATTCCTTTGTATACTCAAGAAACTCTAATGAAATACATAGGAGGATTATATGAGTATGTTCACAATACTATATTTATGTTCAATGCTACTAACCTAGATGAAGTGGCAGTACAAACAACTTACATTGAAGCAGGTAAATTAGGAGTTGGGGTATCATCAGAATCGACAACCAGAAAGGAGAGCAAGGGTAAAGGAAAAGTCAAGAAAGCAAACTTAAGTAAGATGGAGGTTGAAAATCTCTCTTGCAAACATTGCAAGAAAGAGGGCCATGACGAGGATCACTATTGGTAATTGCATCTTGAAATGAAACCGAAGTGGAACAAAGAAGGGAAGCAAAAGGCTACGGCAACAACGAAACATATGGACTTAGGGTCAAATTTAGGCGACGAGACATAGATCACATAATTGGTTATGACAGGTAAATCTGATGAAGGTGATGATTCTAATAGTTCCCGACGCAAGTTATTTCATATAGGGGTTGTTATGAAACATACAAAGATCGAAACATTACTAGATAGTGGATCTCAAGCTAATCTAATTTCAGAAAAAGTGGTTAAGCAATTGGGATTGAAAACTATAAAGCATCGTAAACCTTATATTTTAATTTCGATGAGAAGAAACCAAGAATTACGAGGGACTAAGCAATGTATGTTAACATTTGCAATAACTTCTCAATTTTAGGATAAAGTGATGTGTGATGTGGTACAACTAGATAAATTTGGGATGGTCTTGGGTAGCTCGTATTTATATGATAGGAAATCGATATTTTTTAGGGAACAAAATCAATATCACTTATTCAAGAAAGGAATTGAATATATTGTACATTCTCACCTCATAAAAGAAGATAAATATCTTTTCACAGTGAAACAGTTAAAACAAGCAACTTATGCCAGTAAAAATGTTGTTGTACAACCTAAAGTACCTAAGCATGAAATCATTAAAGTTAATCACAAACAGAGAGATGCTTAAGGAATCTGAAATTGTATATCGACAAGAGTTGCAACATGATAAGTTGAGTTTTGTTTTAGCTATGAAGAAAAAGAAGGGTATGGTTTCATCTATGTCAATACTTTCAATGTTGTTAATGGATTCATTACTGTTTAGTGGTGCCTGGATATTAGCAGCAAATATGAATATAGATGTGGGTGAAAAAGGACTTGATATACTTTGCAATTTGTGTGTTTTACTGATGGTTGTATGGATGAGTAAAGTGTACAAATTCATAACAGGGTGGACAGATACCAGCGAAGTGGGAAAATGGTACCCACATTTGTTTTATGGAATTTAAGACTTTTGGTGGTCCAAAAGGTCTCAACGGGGAGGAAATGATCTGAAATTGATCAAAGGATCTAGAAAAGGCCAAAACTTCAGAGTTGTTGGATTTGAGCAAAAAGAAACACCATTGTGTACATCTCGGAAAAATGATTCCAACGCAACTTGAATGGGCAAAAACCGAGTCCATTTGTGAAATTTATTCAAAGTCAAAGTTTTCAGGGCAAACTACAAAAAGTCAAAGTCAACAGTCAATAGGGGGTCAAAAGTCAATGATGATGTGGCAGATGATTGGTGCTGACATGGCACTACTGACTATACAATGATGTGGCAGCTAAATCCATTGGGCACGTGGTCCTATTAGCAAGCACCATGTGGCCCTATTAGAAAGCGCCACGTGGCACATTTGGATTTGTCAAAAATTTTGTTATGGAATCTCAGCAAAGTTAATGGGATTTAAACCCATAACCTACCCCATACAAATTCCATACCTTAACCAACTCTCCAACCATATCCCTTATCTTATGAAGTTGAAATGCATTTATTTAAAGGAAGATGTGGTTTATATTAAATAAAAAAGTGGAAAAATCCACCATTAATGGCGGCCCCGCCATACCTCCGCCACGATCTCCGCTAACAAAACATATCCGTTCCAACTATCCACCATATCCTTCCGCCAACCCAAATATTATCCTTAGCCCTCCATTCAGCAATCCGTTATCTTATCTTTATCAGCCTTTTTAACTCTGCCATATCAATATATCCATCCGCCAGCACAAACATACCTCCGCCTATCCATCCGCCAAACCTATCTCAAGCGCCAATGGTTATATGCGTATTGCTGGTATGTTAGATGCAATGTATATTGCATATATTGCTAATGAATATGATAAGGTATATACATTAAAAAGCCGATATATGTTTTATAAAGGTTGGGATTTGTTATAATGTTAGAATATGGGTATGGTGAGATTAATATGGAGTGATAAGGTTTATTAATGGAACATTGTTATGGAGTGATAAGATTTATTAATGTAATACGGTTATGGAGGGATATATTTGGTTAGAAAAACATTATATATATGTGGTAATGTAATGGCAATGGGATATAGAGGAGGTGTGGTGACATTTTCATGCAACAAAGGAGTTTTTGAGCAGGTTTAGGGAGCGAAGCTGAGAACTTTGAAGATACTTTTTGGGAGATCTGGGAAGCTTTTTTCAGAACCGAGAGTTGCTGAAGGATCTTGAGATAGAGAAATTGCATATGGATTGTGCAGGATTGTATCTGAAGCAATTTTCTTTTATGTATTTATGGTTTTCAAGTTTTTAATATAAAGGCTTCCCCATTGAAGACTGGGCCTTGAGATGTAGGCTTGAAGATAGCCGAACTCCATTAACAATCTCTTGTATTACTTATCTTTACAAGTTTTTTGTTCTTATTTTATGCAAATTTCGTACAAGTTCTTCATGCTTAAATGTTTATGTGCTTAAAATGGCGTCAGTCAAAGTCATGCATTAACACTTTTTAAAAGTTACTAAATCACATTTCAAGAAAAAGATCAGATCTAGGATCACATAGAAGGGATCTGGTAAGTCTTCTGGTCCCCCAGAATATGTTCTTGATGCATTAACATTAGAAGCAAACACACTCTACCCTCCATTTTTATTGACATTTGAAATTTTTAATTACAATGTACACAATTTCTTAGTTGACTCTAGTGCGTTTCTAAATCTAATGTCATTATTCGTAGCTAAGAAAATCAATGCAAAATGGGATAAGACAGATGCACAAATCATTCAACTGGACAAGACTCTTGTCCATGCCATTGGTGAACTCAGATATGTGCTTATTTTCCTATCATCTAATCAACGAGTTCACCAGTGCATAAACATATTAATTATGGACATCTAGGAAGCCTAATGTGTATTACTAAGTAGGGACTGGTCCAACAAACTACAGAGGTATTTTGCTACCAACTGGTCACATTTATGGCTTTCGTAAAAGGGCAGGAATAATTGAATCTAGGTAAACTTAGAACCTTACACGAAGCACACTGTCGTACCCTTCGAGGGAAATAACGAACTAGTTGCTTTCGTAGATCTGATCTTTGGAAATTTCTTCTTGGAGATCGACCTATGGTGCTACCTTTCTCAACCTTCCCTAGACCCACTAGAGACATAGTTGGAACTCCTTCCTAGTCCAACTGGCGGAAATAACCTTTGTACACTAGGTAGTAGTAGTAATAGTGTAGGGCATAGTTCTTGTACATGTGATGTTTGAACCTTTTTTTTTTTACAGTTCTAAGACAAGGGAGAGATCTAGAGATGGTTGTGTTTTAATAGACTCGTGATAGAGAAAACACGTGATCTCTAGCTACTTGGAATTCAAGTGCACTAACAACACTGTGGAATATGAGGCACTCATCCATGACTTACAAAAGGCCATTGACCTCAAAATTTGATTTCTTAAAGTAGTAGGTGACTATGAGATTGTTGTATGGTAGGTATGAGATACTATACACCATGTGTCACCTAATTTGAAGATTTATCAACAAGAGGTATGGCATTTGATTTCCCAATTCCAAGATTTCAATATTGTATCTATTCCTAGAATGTGTAACGTAGTCGTTGATGCATTAGAAAATGTTGTTGTTAGGTTGTCACCACTTAGGGATGATTTTTCTATTGAAATTATTTATAAACCATCCGTCCTTATAATATCAGTAATTTACACATTTTAATTAATGACCAACAGTATTTCATGGCGAACATTGATGAATTCAAATATGCAGTCAATGGCGAGGACGGGTGCGATAGAGAGTTGCAAGATGCAGCGTAGGAAGGCAAGGAGAACCCCATGTCGAAGGGTGTGGTATCATTAGAGAAGATGTATGACTTGCTGAATCACTTTAGAGGACTATTCAACGTCAAAACCCACAATTCAACATTGTCCCATGAGCAGATCAATCTTTGAAAAGAAAAAGATATGAAGTTTGTTAATCTCGATACTTGCTGCACACCACAAGAGCATAAATACTTCATCCACTTATTTAAGAATTATCGAGATGCTTTCACGTGGACATATGATGAGCTCAAAACTTATGACATGTGAATAATCCAACATGTCATCCCAATTAAGGAAGGGGCTAGGAATTTTCAGTAGAAGCTGCAGAAGGTGCATCCAACACTTGAGCCCCTGATTCAGAAGGATTTGAGGAAGTTGTTGGATTCTCAGATGATCTACAAAGTGCGACATCAACCTGGGTATCTAATCTGGTCCTAGTAAGAAAGAAGTCAGGGGAAATATGCTTGTCCATGGATTTTCGAAATCTCAACCGTGTCTTGCACAAGGAGAATTAGATGCCAATGGAGCAAATATTACAGATAGTTTCAAGGTCATAATTTTTTTTCTTTACTTGATGGATATTTGGGCTACAAACAGGCTTTGGTCTCAAAGCCTGGTAGACTTAAAACTACCTTTTAAATGAAGTGGGGCACGTTCGCATTCAGAAGAATGCCTTTTGGGCTAGTTAATGTTGGTGCAACCTTTCAACGTGCGATGGACATCACATTTTGCGGATTGATCAATAAGAGCATGGTGGTGTATCTTGAAGAAAATATTTGAGAGATGTCGAAAATATGAGATATCTCTTAATCCCAAGAAGATCATTTTTGCATTGTTCGAGGGAAACCTCTTGGGCCATATCATAGCAAAAAGTGGGATTAAAGTAGACCCTGAAAGGGTTAGGGTTATTACGTAGATTCCCTTCCTAGTGAACAAGAAAGCTATGTAGTCCTTCCCCGGGAAGGTTAAATTTCTCCGCAAGTTCATTTTTGATTGCGCTCAAATTGTGAAACCTATGCAAGAGATGGTGAGGAAGGATGCAATTTACAAGTGGGACAAAAGGGAAAAGGATGCATTTTCTCGTATTAAGCAAGCTATCACAGAAGCACCAACCTTGTATAGCCAAGATTTCAACACAGATTTTCTGCTCTTCACCTTTGCTTCTGATACTTCTCTTGTTGTCGTGCTTACACAAAAGGATGATTAGAACAATGAACGACAAATATATTTTATGAGTGTTAGCCTACAAAGACCTGAGCTTAACTATCCCACCATTGATAAACAAGCTTATGAATTCTATAAGGTGGTGAAGAACTTCTGACCTTATCTTTTGAAAAATCATTTTATTATCTTTGTTCCAAACCCAACAATCAGATCGTTGTTTGTCCAGCAAGAGCTGGGTGAGAGAAGAGTGAAATGGATGACCGATTTACAAGAGTATGATATAGAATTCAAACTAGTTCACACTATTAAGGGCCATGATCTATGTCGATTAGCAATAGAAGTGGTGAACGTAATAGAAGATGATCCATCCAGGTGGGAGCAAGAAATCGAAATGTATGATGTTGAGCAAGCTACCCCCACTACTATCTTAGAATCTTGGTATGCAGATATGCACCAATATCTTGAGCATGAAACTTTTCCCTCTCACTTATCGACATGACAGAAGAGGACAATTAGGTTGAAAGAATTATCTTACCAGTTAGTGCTTGGGGTTCTTTTCAGAAAGCACCATAACGTAGTATTGCTCAAATGCTTGGAAACACATGATTCAGAGAAAGTGTTGTGTGATCTCCATGATGGACTAGCTGGAGTACACTGTGCGGATGACACTACAAAACACAAAGTGATGTGGGTCAATTTTTATTGGCCCACATTATTCAAATATGTTCATGGATATGCCAGCAAGTACCTAGTTCATTAAAAGTGTGTCGACCAAGGAAAGAAGTCAGTCACCTCATTGCAACCTATTGATGTGGAATAACCATTTCAACAATGGGGCCTAGATGTCATCGATGAAATTTTTCCACACTCATCGAAGCAACACCACTGTATTCTCACTACCACATATTACTTCACACGATGGATAGAGGTGATTCCACTCAAGCAAGTAAATGATCAGGTAGTCATCAACTTCCTCAAACATAATATCATTTCCAGGTTTGGCATTCCAACTTCACTTGTTTTTGAGAGTGCAACATAGTTTTCATCATTAAGATTACATGACTTTGCATTGGAAAATGATATTGTATAGAAAAATTATGCTAACTACTATCTACAGGGAAATGGTTTTGCTGAGTCTACTAATAAGAACGTCATCCACATCATTAAGAATATCGTTTTCTCTGAACAGAGGAACTGACACTCCACTTTGGTGAATGCCTTGTGGGATGAACGAGTCACACCTAAACCTTCTCTGAATACATCTCCCTACTTCCTTGTGTATGGAAAATAAGTCACCCTATCCCGAAACATCTATTTTCCTACCTTTCAACTTTCATAAGAATCTCAGGGCATGTCATGCTTATTAGTTCAGAGTAGGATAGACACCCTTCGAAAGCTGCAGGAAGAGGGATGAAAGGCTAAAGATAATTCTTCTCTTCATCAGACTCGTACTAAGAGGTAGTTTGATAATAAGTATGAAGGGAAAAATGAATTTATTGTGGGTGACCTAGCCTTTATGTGGGACAAATCCCACAAGGATGAAGGAAAACATACCAAGTTCCAATCCCTGTGGACCGAATCATTCTCTATGCACAAAAATATTGGCCAATACACATATCATATTCAATCTTTAGATGAGAAGATTGACTCTCTTCATGTTAATGGCCAAGACTTAAAACAACATTTTCAATGATGGTCTAGGGATTTTTCCTACCCTACATACATAGTTTATTTTTTGGTTTGTTTGTTTGTTTGGTCTTGTGTTTCATTTTCGTCCATGTAAATAAGAATCATGTGTGAACTTATTTTCCAGCTTCTTTTTATGTGGTTGAGTTGAAAAGAGTCTTGTGCATGGAAAATTTTAGGGGCTAATGTTCGCCCAGTGGGCTAATTTTCCATGATTTTTCCACAAAAAATATTTTCCAATTTCCAATTTTTATAAAAGACGATTCGCCCAAATTTTAGAACATAAAATTATTTTACCTTAAAAATCGCCAACATTATATACAGACTATACATGAAATCATTATAAATTTGAATAATTTTACAAATATATCAATAAACATTTTATAGTTTGCATATTAGGGATTAGTGAGATTTGCCAATGTTTTTAAACTTCAAGAAAATTTTCAATCCTTAAAATTTTCCTTGGTCTTGTGACACTACAACATTTGGCGAACCTTCGGTCCTCCTATTTTGTTGTGGTTATGCCTTTTGGTCAATGATGTTCTGACAAAAAATACGATCCTTTCGTAAGGTGAGTTTTGTGTTGAACCATGATACTTGCGTCTATTCTGGAAACCTTACGCTCGTATTCAGTTATGTATGTTTCAATGTTTTCATTCTTATCCAATCAAGTAGAAGAGGAAAAGGGGAAAATCTAAACGATCAACCCTAAATCAGAGGTCTTTATATGCTTCTATGAAGGAACAAACTCTCCTACTCTTAATAAGTCAGGAGCCCTCTTCCACCTGCAAAAGGAATAAATGCCTATGAACAATCCTATATAAATATATAAATAAAGGTGAAAGAAGAGAAAGACTTCCTATGTAGAGAGGTGAAGCAAGCAACTCCACCGGGGTACTTTCCAGACTTTGCTGACAGTAGAGAAATGTTTGTGTTCCTATAGTGACTCCGCCGAGGTATTGTCCAGGCCTATTAGCAATGGAGAAACACCAGAGATGAAAAACTATACTATGAAAATATAAAGCTCCTGAACTATACTACCCTTTTCTAATTCGAAACTCTGTGATATTGCTGATCTTGTGTCTGTGTTCAACCGAGAAGGGACAGAGGGAACTATGTTTATTCACAGGGTAAGTGGGGAAAAAATGATCTCCACAGTGAATCAATATGCCCAAAAGAACTAGACCCTGCACAAAATAATCAACCTAGATAGAGAAGATTGAATTCTACCAGTGTGTCGCCAAGTGTTGTCGCTGCTACAACACCCTCCAAAATTTTGTCCTACTCCCAAATTTCAGAGTCTACCTTGATCCTGCATACTATTGTAACAAACATTGAGACTCATTGAATGCATTTTCTCTAAGTGTTTTGGTCCCATTTGCAAGAAAATCAAAGTGTGGTATTTTTGCATGTTAGGTTTCGTACATCACCTAAAAGATAGTTTTGGTGGTTTCAAGGGGTATTCTTTGCGTAAATGAGTTGGTCTTACCATGTAAGCATATCTCGCACTCATTTCCAAAGTTTTAAGCATTGTCATACAAGTGTCGTCACGGTCATCGTAAAGTGTATCTTTGTTGTCACCCTTGTCATTGTAAAGTTATCACACTGAGGGAAGTATGTTGTTCATGTTTTTATGATATATGTTGTGTCATCAAGTTTTCTAAGTGTGTGATCACAATCATGTCTTGTTAATGCCACATCAACCTCATGATTCCCACACTTAGCCACATTCAGAAACTTCCCGACCAAGCAACTTAGCCTCATCTGACCCTCATAAACAACACATTGCATAATCTCAGCCATCAAGCAGCAACCCTGCCTCTTGGCACTGCAAAATGTGTATTTCTTTCCTCCCAGGACTGCATACTACGTAGTATCAGTGCTCAAGCCCGACCCTTGAGCTCCAAAACTATGTAATCGATCTCTCCAACCAGGCCTGAACTGTGCATTGTGTAGTATCAGTCGTCAAGCTCAACTCTTGAGCTCTTGAACTACGTAATTGCGTTGTCACCTAACCTCCCTGTCCTTCCAGCACTGTGAAGTGTGAAACATTAGTCATCAAGCCCTCGGTCTGGCTCCTTGAGCTCCCCAACTGCACAATCGTCAAGTCTGGTCCAGCCTAAACTATGCATTGCATAGTCTCAAGGCTCCAACCTGACCCTTGACTACCTGAGTTGCACAATTGCACAGTCACTAAGCCTCTCCCTCAGCCTTCCACCCAATTCTGGTTCAATTAGTGGATCATCATGCAACATCTTATATTATGGGTTTATCAGACTGATGTTGTCTTGTCATGAGTGATTTACAGATGCAAGAACTCTATCATGCTATGAAAGGATGATGAAGAAGGAGATGTAGAAGGATAACATGCTAGAAGACACCTTTGTAGTTGAAGATGAAAGTTGATCAATCAAGGGAATGCAAAGGGACATTAGTTTTTTATCACAACTCAAAACCTAATAACACTAAGGACTCCTCATCTCTAAGCCCTTTGGAGGCAGAAATAATATCATTCTCAAGAAGACACATGTCAAGAAGTAGCAAGAATGACTTGACATTTCCATGTCATCATGCAATCCATGTCATCAATGTCATGTCATGAATCATTATATGCCACATCATTTTGTGGATTATGTAAATTCTTATTCGAAAATTTATTGTAAAGTGGAAGTCCAAAGGACATGTACATAATATGAAGAGTCATGTAAAAGTCAAAAAGTCATAGGGAAGTCAAATAGTCATGAGGGTAGTCAAAGAGTCACAAGGGAGATGAAGGATGACCCCATTTGTTATGTATACACCCTCATTATACAAGTGAAAGACTTTTCACCTTGGCTCCTCCCTCTAGACATCAAAGAGACAAGCTAACTCTTTTGGGGAGCAAGAAGTGGCTCCAACGCTCCACTATTGGAGATAGTGGTGTTCATTATATACATGTGCCTTGGGAATTTTACTTAATATATGAATGCTAATGGCCAACATGTTCTTCATGCACGGGTTATAAATATTTGTAATATTGTTCTGTGAATGTTTATGATTCATGTTTGTTTTCACCAATACTAAAGTAATTAAACTATTTCGGTTATTTTAGTGCTTATCATATTGAGAATGTGTTGTAATGGTTGTAATAGCCATCACATATTTGTGGACTATTCTACTGGATGTTAGATGAATCTGTATTTTTTTGTGTGTGTTTCTACTAGAGTGGTATTACTACCTCTCTATTAAAGGCTCACCTTCTTTTCTCGTTTGCAGTAGAAGAACCTCAACACACCTACAACTGAACACTCACCAGGCACACTCACTTGCTTTTCAAAGGAACATATGCATTCCTCTCTCTTGCTGATAATTAGAGCAAATGAAAACCTTTAAGAAAATGGTAGCTGAGCCATATTTCGAATGGGGCTCCTATCCCAAATGGTGCGAGGTCTAATTGGAACCACATATCGGGGATACCCCCTTGAATGTTGGCAAGTCCAACACTGTAAAAAACATGCTAATTTATTTATTTTGCATTATTATTTATGAATTTAATATTTATTAATCACATGAGCCTTCCATGGAGCATTATAGCTATATGCAATAATACACTCCTTTTTGTGCAAACACAAATCTACACTACACTTTGTATGTCTTTAGAAAACTTGTTCTATTTAAAAAATCCTCATAACCTTCATGTGAGAATTGAAAGAAGAAACTTATGAGGTTTCAAATGTAGGGATAATCATTTAGGATTAAAGGAACCATTAAATATTATATATGATGTTGAATGCTATGAAAAATTAATGTTGTTATATATGTTTAACAAAGAATGTATTCTCGGTTCATGCACATTGGAAGTAAGGATATTCCTTCTCCTTCTAGATCTTGACACATTTTCTCTCTTTTAAATCCTACAAGGATACCAAACATTAATCAAACTAATGTTTACAGGTTTTGGAGCACCTATGTGACAACCATTTTTTCTAAGCCCTCTTGTAAATAATATATGGAAATTATGTTCCAATGGTTTTATTTGGTTAAATCACATCCTTAGTTTTTGTGGGTTATCTTAAACCATTAAAATTCGAAGGTGGTTCATAAATTATCATGAATTTAAGTGGTTTTAGAAAATTCCAATAAACCATGGTTTCAATTAATTTTCAATAATTTGCATGGTTTCAAGTGGTTTTCAATCATTTGTATGGTTTCAAGTGGTTTTCTTTAGTTGTTGTTACATCTCATTTTTTAACTACATGGTATTACTTTCAATGTTTATTTTATCTTAGTTTTATTGTTTCATTCTCCATTTGTTTATGGTTTTCAATCATATTTCCTAATGCATACAATATGGAGCAAGTAATATGATAAGTGAGACAATTTGAATTACCTATATTTGCACAAATTTCTTGAATTGCATGATATTCTTGTTATATCAATGTCCGAAATCTTTTTCTCATCCTTTCTCTAGATTTTTCTCGCATTTCTTCTATGGATGGAAATTTCCCTCCTTTTCTAAATCCAAATCTCCAATTTCACATGTTTGCTATGAATCCTTGTGTAATTTTCACACTATGATATCTCTCTATGAATGAATGTTTGTTATTTTTTTTTCTATATTCGAATTTAAACTAATTTCCTTTTTTAGGGTTGACAATAGAGGGTCAATAAACTTATAGGCTTGATCAAGCGCTTGAGTCGTATCATTTTTTATAAATAACATTAATAAAAGTTGGTATGTGATTGGTGGTGGTTAGCCTTTTAATGGCTTGATCGAGCCACTGGTTAACCACCTATACCACTCGATCAAGGGTTTCTTTAACACTCGATTGAACAATTTGCATTTTTAATTTAAGTGTTTGATCGATCATTTGAAGTGATAGATCGAGCTCCTAAGGTCCTAACGATCACAATTTCAGCACCCCTTCTGTAGATTTCTCTGCAACCCCATTTTGTACCTTGGAGGATTTTAGGAAGACTTTGTCCTTAAGTGGTGGAGTTGATCATGTTGGATTTGTGAAAGAATCCTCTATCCAATGGCATATGAATTTGACACTTTAGAATTCATATGTATTTTTTTATCTAACTTCTTTTAAACATAACCCTTGATTTTTTTTTAGATAGTTTGAAAGGGGTTGAATAAAAAATTAATAACATAAAATATACACAATGAAAAATTTTCAAAAAATATCACTATCTCTGTTTACAAGTCATCTTCAAAAGGGTACTCTTGGTTTTCAATCTATTTAAAGAGTTGGAAAAAATCTTACACAAACACGTGTCTCCAAAATGTGATTGAAATATTACTTCACCAACTTTGAAAAATAATAAAAAATATAATTTTGCATAGGATTTTTTTTTTAAATATAAAAAACGTACTTCTATCTATGTAGATAATGTTTATTTATATATTTTTTTAAAATTACACATTTTAGACTAAGTTATGCTATGTCAATGCACACATGCCTCTTAAGATGTGAGAAAATTTGTACGGACAAGTATTGCATTTAATGGGAAATTGAGAGATTATATGACACTACTTTTTTTTGCAAAAAATATCATTAGGATAACAACATAATTCTACACATATATATATTTTTTTACTCCGAATCAAAATTCACAATGCTTATATGAATTTTTAGGGTTGTAATACGATAAAAGAGGAAAAACTTGAAATTTCATCGCTACGTTTGGCCCAAAAGTGTAACCCATCTTCATGCATTCACCCATATCTATACACACATAAAGATATTGTTGATAATTATTAAATAGTTATTGTTATTACTTCTTTATTACCCTTATTTATATCGAGTCCCCAATTGTTAATGATTGATCTCATAATTTGTTTTTTTATTTTTATTTTTCCCCACTTTCAATATTAATATTTTATTAAATCATAACTTTTTGGACCATTATATATAATATGGGAATTTGTCTTTTTATGCTTATAAAGTGCATCTTGCTAACTTTCCATTTTTTAGTTAAGTATTTGCCTTGATATCCACACTATATTAAAGTTGTTGAAGTATCTTCTACATGCTTTCCATTCTCATTAGATAATATCAATATTCAAAATGGGTATATGTGTTATCTAATATCATCTTATATCTTTTGTCCAAATCTTTCTCATTAGATAATATCAATATTCAAAATGGGTATATTTGTTATCTAATATCTATCTTATATCTTTTGTCCAAATCTTTCAAAATTGTTAGATTATTATTGTTCGATCTCAACACTTTGATCATACTTTAGAAATGAGGATTTATTTACTTAAAACAAGGATTTTAAAAATTAAAAAACCACCTTAAAAATATATCTTTCACCCCAATGCTTTGACAAAGTTCCTTAGCTAGGAATTGTATACAAAGAACAACAACTCTTGTTGGTGATGAAAATGTTTGGACACATCTAAAGGATTAGATAATGTATAAATTTATATTTGTTGCTTGTGCTATATATTGCCTTAAATTTCAACACGGAAGACCCTAAGGTTTCCATTTGGAGAAATACATTGCTGTTTTGCTTATACGTTTGAGTCACGTGTACACATTATTCGGGTTTGCAAATGACTGTATAATTGTTTGAAGAATTGATCTAGTATGAACGAGAGCAAATATCCAAGATTAATATAGCCAAATTAATTCCAGAGAGGAGGAATCTATCGAGTTGCTGACTAGTGCAGGAGGGTTGTAGGGCCGACTCTTGACCGCAAAATACATCAATGTCTTCGACCTTTTAAAAAAAGGAGAAATAATCCCCGACTAGCCTTAGCTCATCCACTCATGGACCTTGCATAAAATTTAGTTATATATATATATATAAAACCAATAAGTGGATCCTTTACGCTGAAACAATATAAAAAGGGTTTTCCCAAAGTTTTCATGGTTATATTTTTTGACTCGGCGGTGGCATAACGCTAAAAAAAATCCCATTAATTTTTTTTGGTAATAAAAAGTTGGACAGGGTGACACATGGCACAAAAGGAGTTGACATGTAGTATTGAGTCAACAGAGGTGACAGACAAATATTGATGTGGCACTGACCTATGGCAGCTCACTGAGCAAAAGATGTGCTATAAAATTTTTCCACATGGCCCAACTAGAAGATGTCACGTGGCACCATGAGAAACTCATCAAAAGAACCATCCATTGGATGATAAGAGCGGTAGGGTTTAAACCCCAACCTCGGTGGAGAAAAGCCAATAGCTCAAATGTCGGCCCACAAGTTCATTTTATTATATAAAATGAACAAATACATATATGCATTTTTTATAACCAATTTTGAAAATGTAGGAAGGACGCGTGCTTGACCTCACGACCTATTGTCAACGACAATTGCACGACAACCAATAGACTCCATATTCCACATCCTATCTTGAAGATCGTCGATGAGCACATTGGTCAAGGATTACGCTATATCGTATATAATATGGTTTAAACTAGCATTTGCACCAGATGTTGCAAAGGAAACGCCGTAAGGCATAAATCGAAGAAAGCAAATAGAGCAAAAAAATACTTTGATAAAGAATAAGAATATATTGAACACTCAAATCAATGCCCCATTAACTGGAACCACTTA
This sequence comes from Pinus taeda, assembly GCA_000404065.3. Classification (NCBI taxonomy): domain Eukaryota; kingdom Viridiplantae; phylum Streptophyta; class Pinopsida; order Pinales; family Pinaceae; genus Pinus; species Pinus taeda. The sequence goes on from APFE030871869.1 coordinate 121,882, forward strand.
GTAGACATTCCATACAAAATGGGCATATGATCCACGAACATTGGTGCATAAGAGAGCCAATTAGTATTTCTATAACTCTGTTCTTGACATATTTAGGAACCTACAGTTCCATGGCAATCTCCAAATTATTCTCTAGAATAGAGGTGAACTGAAGTCCATCTTTCTATATTCTAAAGAAGGAGGTCCTATCCCAGCTCGGTCAGGGGGTGACGGCATCAGTTCAATGGTCAAGGTAGAAATCTGGGCAGAGTTATAGGCTCTTTGAATTTCCTGGAGGTGCAGAGGAAGAAAGAGACACAAAGAGAATCCTATAATTTGGGTGCAGAGAAAAGAGAGAACCACACAATTGGGCTGCAAAGAAAGAAGTCAAGGAAATGGCAGTCATTGTGTGCATTTTTGTGTTGTTTTTCTTGTCATTTTATCATAATGGGGTTTCAACTTCACAGGATAACTACCTTATAGACTGTGGATCAAAGAGTAACATAACAGTGGGTGGACGGATCTTCACTGCAGATACCCCCTCCTCATATATGTCAATTGCCACCAATGAAGGCATCTTTGCTAACACTTAAAATTCCAATCTACAGGTTCCTTCTGGTATCTATTTGACAGCTAGAGTATTTACTCAGAAGTCATCCTATACCTTCAGTATTGGGCACCAGGGCAGACAATGGGTACGTTTACATTTCTTTCCATTCTCTTATCAAATGTACAATCTAACAAGTGCCATATTTTCAATAGCCACCCAAGACTCTGGTCTATTGTACAATTTCCAAATCCATAATACCTAATACTTACAGTGGTCTACCTGAGCATGCTTTTGAAACAATTTACAGACTTAATATGGGAGGACCATTGATTACCCCTGACAATGACACCCTTGGGAGATTTTGGGATCCTGATACAAGCTTCTTAGCTTCAAAATCGCTTACTGAGAGATAAGGTTCCATTTTTGCTGATGTCGTCTCACATTGAAAGTTTTGGGCCGAAAAGAATTCTGAGTAGACTTAGAAAGCTTCAAAACTGCGTGAGTCTTCCAAAAAGAGTTTTCCATAAATTCAGGGCTACAAAACCTTTTTCATGCTCGTTCTTACATTCATTCTGATCTTGCATACTGTTTTTAAACATATCAATATTTATTGTATGCATACATTGCTTTTAGTCCATGAAAAATTAATTGCAGTCCTACTCTGCTTTCATTTGCAAAGCCATCATTCCAGGACTTGATGTAATGGCCATTTGATGATGTGGTAGAAAGTTAGAAGAGCAGTGTTGACACTGTAGGTAGTGGTTATATGCGTTGGTTATAATGGACAAATCTCACAATAATGGTCTTGTATTTCTATAACTCTATTCTTGACATATTTAGGAACTTGCAGTTTCATGGAAATCTCCAAATTATTCTCTAGAATAGAGGTGAACTGAAGTCCATCTTTCTATATTCTAAAGAAGGAGGTCCTATCCCAGCTCGGTCAGGGGGTGACGACATTAGTTCAATGGTCAGGGTGGAAATCTGGGCAGAGTTATAGGCTCTTGGAATTGCCTGGAGGTGCAGAGGAAGAAAGAGACACAAAGAGAATCCTATAATTCGGGTGCAGAGAAAAGAGAGAACCACACAATTGGGCTGCAGAGAAAGAAGAAATGGCAGTCATTGTGTGCATTTGTGTGTTGTTTTTATTGTCATTTTATCAGAATGGGGTTTCAACTTCACGGGATAACTACCTTATAGACTGTGGATCAAAGAGTAACACAACAGTGGGTGGACGGGTCTTCACTGCAAATACCCCCTCCTCATATATGTCAATTTCCACCAATGAAGGCATCTTTGCTAACACTACAAATTCCAATCTACAGGTTCCTTCTAGTATCTATTTGACAGCTAGAGTATTTACACAGAACTTGTAGCTCCAACACAAACGCAATTAAGAAGTGAAATCTAACGAGGGGTATTTGCAACACAAATTTAATCAATCCACTTAATAACTAATGTTGTAAATAGATAGAAAGGAACCCTGATAAGTCGTAGCTCACAAAGTTATCAAGCTCCACAGCAATCATATCCATGAAAATGTTGTAAATCTTTCTGTTTTGAGATATAGATGTTAGTTTGTAACTACCACTCTCAATCCACAGGACAAAACATAACTGTATCAGAAATTATACTTACTTCCTGTAAGAATCAGCAACCCCATTACTGTATAAGAAATTATACTTACTTCCTGTAAGAATCAGCAACCCCTTTTCTTTCTGGGCACTTGAAGCCCATGGACTCGAAGAAATCAAGCACAAATTCTCGAGGTCCTTGATAAACCACCTCTCCTTCAGAAATTAAGATGATGTCATCAAATAATTCATATGTTTCAGGGGCAGGCTGCAGAAGAGAGATCAACATTTTCGCATCCAAGAGATGGATAATTTGGCGAAAACACTTGATATGGATAATTTGGCGAAAACACTTGATGATCTAGAAAGTCGTAGCACTGTCCAATCCGGTTGAAATTTCATCCATAAATAGAGCTCTTGCACGACCGACCAACATTTCTCCTGCACAGATCTTATCAAACGATCAAACGATCTTGCTCAATTCGTATAGCTACTCTGTTCTCATTCAGGGGTTGTGCCAGGGTGGAATGCTTCAGGAGGCAGGAAAATATACGCTTGAGATGCTGGGCTATGGGTGGAAGCCCAATGCTGCCACTTATGTCGCTTTGGTTGATTCCTACTTGAAGGCACAGAAGGCTGATGAGATGCGGCACCTCTTGGTAAAGCGGAAGGAGAAGGGGTTCGTCGCCGACGACAAAGCAGCTCGGCAGCACATGAAGAGCATGGGTCGGTTCAACAGGGGAGTCATGGATATGCTGTTTGGGAAGTATAAGTAGGTGACGTTGAAAGCTTAGGCCTGTAGTTGTACATCTCTCCGTTGAATTCTGGTATTCTTTCTCTTCTGGTAATAAACTCAAAAGGATTGATGCTCTTTGTTTGTTAGGGTTCTCACTGATTATGAGTCTTTTGTCATCTGTCTTCATAAAATGATACGAGTTCTCATTTAGCGTAGGATGAGGAGTCTCTGTGGTTTCATAATGTACAAACATAACATTCAAGTTTGATTTGTACTGACATTATGGACTTTTATCTCGTGTCTTTGCTTCATCTGTGAAAAATATATTCGATTTCAAGTTAGGCCTAGCATTTCAAGTTTATGCTAGGATAGGGAATTTTCAGGAAAGATATAACTCATTTGAATAGGAAAAACCTTTTTCTACTCATGTAAGAAGGGGTAGCCTGAGCCTTGAATTTTAGACTTTGGTTCGCTATGTTGGATGGTACGATGCAACTCTTTTGATTTTATTTTTTTTTGTTGGTGATTCTCATCGATATTTGCTGGCTCATCAGTCTGGGTAAAGTTGAAATGAGTTCCTTTTGGTGTAGGATGGCCAATCTTTGTGGTTTCATAATGGGAAAACCAAACAGTTGATAATTGCATTAAGGCTCTGGATGAATTATTGCCTTGTTTATTCCACGAAAAACAACCATGCGTTGTTGATTTGGAGCTATCTTGGGTAGCTCGGCCAATGGTACCCATTAAGCCTCTAAATATTGTGGTGCCTTTTCACGAATCATGTGGCATTTCTAAACTACCATTTAGAATGTGTTTTTATGCCTCATTAACCATAATCGTAATTATTCTTAATCACAGCGATTCGACCTTTCATTTGAAGTCCCTGTCCCTGTACTTACGAGCCAAACTTCAGGTATATGGAAAGACTTGATATCCGGTAGCCGTTTTTCCATCACCTTGCCTTATGATATAGGGCTGGTGGCTAATATTTTTTTCTAATATAGGTCTGGTGGCTAATCTTTTTATAATTGATGGTAGCAACAATCATTTCATAATTCCTCTTGCATGACCGACCAACATTTCTCCTGCACAGATCTTATCAAACGATCAGACAATTTCTTTGGCACTACTATATTATGCAAATGCAAATTTTCAGTGGTGCCAAGGAACTATTCTTGCTTATCCCACCAGTGGTAACTCTCTTCTTCTGGCCTCCAGAGATTCCACGGCGCATCTGATTTCCAACCACTGTGCCTGCACAAATGTCCAAGCCCAGAACCTGGAAGAAATCAAGGACACGGCAATCTATGTCAATAATCTATATGCCTAAAAAACCTGATACATTCTCATCCCATAATCTTTTGAAGAATAACCTTTAACACATAGTGCGCGGATGAAACTATTCGACCGGGTGCCAAATGAAATGCCCAAACCGTTTGGGCAACCCCTTTGAATCAACATCTGAAATTGTTGCAATCGTCTAACACATAATCGTGTGGCTTACAAGATGACAGGTAGGCAGAGAGGGGAGTTGATTTCAGAGGGAAATGCCTTACGACGTAACAACTATAAATAATTTCCTAAATGAGATAATCACCAATAATGAGGAATATAAATAGAAATAAGTACAACATACATTTTGAATGCAACCATATTTATCTGGAAATGTCAATTGAATGCCCTTCATCAAAGGGCATAGAATGCCAAAAATGAGGCAGCAGTAATCTGTACCTGGGGATTCCTCTTAATGAAATTGATCCCTCATTTGGTATGCTGGCCCTTCTTTCTGGGGGTTTAATGTAAGGGTTGACTGATGACAAGATATTGACTAACCTGGCCAAGATAGTATCTCAATTTCACAGTTAGAATTAAAATAGTATCTGCAGCACTACTATGATCACTTTGACAGCAGGGACTTGTATGTAATTTCGTTTCGAGTTGCTAAACTCTGTCATAGGATTTATTGAAGAAACTTTCTCAAACAACCAGAACCATATAACTCATAAGATTCCAATCACATGTTAAGCTTCAATATATTCATCACCAAGAAACACAGAATTCCGTTATGGATATCAGATATGAATTAACTTCACTGAGCATCATGTCGACAACCCACAAAACCTTGCTCGGTTTGGTTACATTACTGGTCCCTGTGCAATGTAACATATTATACCCATACATGTGATAGAAATTGCCAAAATACCTGTGCACCTGTACCATCGAAGGTCTTCAATACATCACATTGGATCAATGGAAGAGAATATAACCAGCACATCTATGTGTCAGGTTCGAGCAATGTTGTGAACTTCACTCGTTGTTTTACGCTTCTGAACACATTGTAACCAATGCCAATTCTACTGTGTAACAGTTTGAGAGCTAAATCTATCTTCCCGGCCTTTCGCAAAGCATTAATGAATATAGAACTTACTTTTCCAGGAATTTCACGACCCCTGCCTATAATTCCATCTGCTAACTTGCATGCCTGTTCCACACGGCCAGCTTTGCAAAGGACATTGATCATGTCAAAATATGCAGTATCAAGAACCACACCCATTGTAGCCATTTCATCCAATATTCTACAGGCTCTAGTCACCTTGCCAGAGAGACAAAGACGATTTGAAAGTGTTCTAAATGACACTGCAATGGGAGTGATACCCCGATCAATCATCTCATCCCACAGCTTTAATGCCTCCTCTGATTTGTGTGATTTGAAAAGCCCGTCAATCAATATGGTGTAAGTGTAAACTGTCGGTTCACAACCTTCCTTCTCCATATCCCGTAAAACTGCCATGGCTGTATCCATTTTTGCTGCCTTGCAAAGCCCGTCGATAAACGCATTGAAGCAGTGCGCTTTTCACACACATCCCCTCTCTAACATTTCTTCAAACACTTCTTCCGCTTCCTTTATTTTTCCAGCTTTACCCAGCTCGTCAATAATGGAACAATAAGAAAATGCATTAACATGGAGACCAGTTTCCCTCGACTCTCCTAAAAATTCTTGAGCTTTTTCCACTTCACCGACTTTACAAAGTCCATTAATAATCGTGCTGCATGTAACTTTGTCCAGCCTGTAACACATCCCCTCTCTAACATTTCTTCAAACACTTCTTCCGCTTCCTTTATTTTTCCAGCTTTACCCAGCCCGTCAATAATGGAACAATAAGAAAATGCATTAACATAGAGACCAGTTTCCCTCGACTCTCCTAAAAATTCTTGAGCTTTTTCCACTTCACCAACTTTACAAAGTCCATTAATAACCGCGCTGCATGTAACTTTGTCCAGCCTGTAACCCTTATCCTCCACTTGTTTCAAAAGTACCAGGGCTTGCTCCTTGTTATTTACTTTGAAAAATGCATCAATCAGGGCTATATAAATTGCTAGATTGGGAATGTACCCTTTGTTCAACATATCATCCAGAAGCCTATGAGCCTCATTTACTTTCTCTTCATTACAGAGGCCACGAATTACAAGATTGTATGCATGAGGAGGAATTCTTAACTTTCTATCATTTCCTGGAATAGAGACAAAGTCCTGTCATACCTGCGTTCGGAATGAAAAGCTTGGATAAGAGTTACAAAGGTTATCTCATCAGGAAAACAGTTCACAATCTCCATTTGACGAAAATACTCAATGGCTGCTTCCACTCTTCCAGCTTTACAAACCCCCTTGATAAGCATATTATAAGTTACTACATCAGGAGAAACTCTACCCTGATTCATTGTTACAAGAACGTTCTCAGCTGCTTCAATGCATTCAGCGTTGACCAGACCATCAATTAAACAATTATAAGCAAAAATGTCAAGTTGAATCCCATATTCCTTCATGGCATGCCAGATATCTAATAGTTCGTCCACCATCCTAGCCCTACCAAAGTTCTTTATCAAAATATTACAGGCAGAAGTGGTTAACTGAAATCTAGACCTGTTTGCTTTCATCGCCGCGGAAACGATACGTACATTCTCAACATCCTTAACAGCCCCTAGGGATTCAATCACGGCAAATGAAATGCCCGAATTCTTAACATCCTTAACAGCCCCTAGGGATTCGATCACGGCAAATGAAACGCCCAAACCGTTTAGGCAACCCTTTGAATCAACGGCTGAAATTGTTGCAATCGTCTAACACATAATAGTGTGGCTTACGAGATGACAGGTAAGCATAGAGGGGAGTTGATTTCAGAAGGAAATGCCTTACGGCGTAATTAAACACTATTCTACATATTTTGAGTGTTATAATGGTAGCCTTTATATATCTGGTTTCAAATACAACCTTAATATCTTTCGCTCGTTGAAATAACACTCAAGAAATAGACTTTCAATAAGTAAGTTTTCCCACTTTGTCATAAAATAAATTTTCTTAATGATAAAAATCAAAAAATAAACTCAAACATCCTGCCTCAACTCCTGAGTCAAAAAATAAACTCTAACATCCTACCTCAACTCTTACTAAATCATAAATTAAATTCCTAGATATACTCTGTATCTTGAACATTCGTTTAACGATTCACCATGATATAAAAAAAATATAGGGCTAATACTGTTCGGTGGCACTTGTATATCTGGGTATATCCGGCCATTCGTGTGGGTGATTGAGAATGTGTATGGTTTGTATAAATTCTTCAACCAATAGTGGGAGAGTAAGCTTTTGGTATTTGTCTTGCAGAAATACTTATATAGCAGCAATTCTACCAGATTAGCATGGCAGCACTGTAAGCAATCACTGTTTGATCTTTTCATAATTTTTTTCGTCTATCCAAGCTTGTGCCAGAATTTACCAAAATGTATTCTATGGCATCATGTTGTTTGATTGCAGCCATTCAATTCTTCCCGTTCTCAATTCTAAATCAGAGCCTCCGCCATTGTTTGATGGAACCCCGAGGTGTATATCTTAATTCTAATGATTTCTGCATTTTACTATTAGTTATCACATTCTACTGGAATACGAATTGTATGATAAGTTGCTTAGGTATTCATTACTGAATTTGATTCGGATTTTACAGACAGTATGTCAGTTTGACATGCCCATATGCCCAGCGCGTTTGGATTGCCAGAAACTACAAGGTATTTATCTCGCTGATTCCCCTTCTCCTTGTTGGTAGGTTTTGTATTGCACTGATAGAGTTGTGAAAATAAAATGCAGGGCCTCAATCAGATCCAGATAGTTCCGATTGATTTGGAGGACAGACCTGCGTGGTACAAGCAGAAAGTTTATCCAGCTAACAAGGTAGACTCATATTCTTCTTATTTGTCTCAATATCCTTTATATTTATCCTTAATTGCCTGTTTCAGGTGCATGTGACATACGCAGATGCCTCCCGCGGCTCGCTCGGTACCAGCAACAAACTTTTTTAATAGAGTGCTATGAGACTATCAACAACTTCATGACAGCAATAGCATTCAAAAACAACTGTATTATTTAGTAAGTACATTATAAACATATAAACATGGATGCACAGCAATTAAAGATTGCTCATCAGGGATTCACCCACAAGCATGGATGATCAAATGAGAACATCACCATTCTCATCCACATGGTTTATTAACGGGCATGATTCGTACAATAACATTTGTGTTTGTATTTGTAGATTCACAGTGTTGTTCCTCGACATGTTCTTGGCTAGGAAACAATGCACTTTGGACATAAATAACCATATTTAAATTTTTAGACCAATGCCTTTTCAATTTAAATATTTAAAACAATGCCTTTTGATTGGGCATCTTTATCCCACATTGTAGAAACATAAATTGATCACATGGAAGAGACAGAAGGTCGCCGGGCACGCACAAGTATCTTCAAGCACCACTGCAAATGGAAGTCTTTGGTACTTAAAGAGTCTACAGAAATATTAGAAATACTAATGAAGGGTGGAGATATCTAACATTTCCTGGTATGAAAATAAAATGTACTGAGCATTAGAAAATGAATCCAGCAGTTCAAGTTTGTTCCTAGGGCCTCTAGATCAGCTTCAAATATATTCAAAACATGAAAAAATCCAGCAGTTCAAGTTTGTTCCTAGGACCTCTAGATCAACTTCAAATATATTCAAAACATGAAAAAATCCATCTCGTAACACAAAATGGTAGTAAATATCAAGGACTACACTTTGCTCAGAATTCTTCAGTCATACTAATAACTTCATGCAAGTATTCATCTCTGAGAATTCTTTAGTCATACTAATAACTTCATGCAAGTATTCATCTCACAAATGCAGAGTAATAATAAATATCAGGGATTGCATAGAAATATTTTGAATCCCATAGAAAGTTTGCAACCATAGAAGGAAATTTGTGCCACAAACTTGCTTTCTAATAACTATATATACAAGAATGTCTGCCCAATAGGCTGCAACGATAAACAGAGAGAAAAGAGTTGTTAAAAGAAAAGAAAGAAATATACAAAAATTGATAAAAGAGATTCTGTAAAGAAAGTGGCGAATCCATCAGGTAGGTACCTTGGTATTTAGAACATAAAATGACCCACAAAGCTCCTAATAGAGAACCTTGCATTCAGTGCCAAAAATTCCAACCTGCGCAAAATACCCAATGCTACCATTTTAGCCTTCCTTGACTGCTGAGTTCCTGCCTCTTTTTGTGTAACTGTATTCTCAAAATAGGATGGAAATGAAGTGGCTGGAGGTTCAGAAAATTAGATATACTGTTTGTATAAATTCTTCAACCAATAGTGGGAGAGTAAGCTTTTGGTACTTGTCTTGCAGAAATACTTATATAGCAGCAATTCTACCAGATTAGCATGGCAGCACTGTAAGCAATCACTGTTTGATCTTTTCATAATTTTTTTCGTCTATCCAAGCTTGTGCCAGAATTTACCAAAATGTATTCTATGGCATCATGTTGTTTGATTGCAGCCATTCAATTCTTCCCGTTCTCAATTCTAAATCAGAGCCTCCGCCATTGTTTGATGGAACCCCGAGGTGTATATCTTAATTCTAATGATTTCTGCATTTTACTATTAGTTCTCACATTCTACTGGAATACGAATTGTATGATAAGTTGCTTAGGTATTCATT